>BLSH010316396.1:94981-109229 GCA_018402905.1 Glandirana rugosa
TTGACCCGTGTTGTGTATACAACTCCCTCTGGTCCTACATCGTTTGGTAAATTTGTTAATGAAAACAAGTCAGAAGAGTCTTTGTCTGACGTGATTACTATTGTTCAATCCTTTAGTATAACCAAGATCATTACTACCAAGTAAAGATCCTAAAGACCTCTGTCTCCATCGACTCCTTGACCGAGCCAATTTCGATTTATTTTGTTACCCGGGACTACCATAAGTAGGGTCTCAAGATTCTCTTGAAACGCTATATCAACAACCTGGTAATTGTTTAGAAAATTTATTTAGAGAAGATTGTCCTCTTCATGGATAGGTACAATATTAGCTATCCACCAGTCATGGGGAACTTCTCCTGTTAGAAGAGATTTATTTAAAAGATTTGTTAATGGTCCAACAACTATATCGCAAAGTTCTCTTAGAACTCTGGGATGAATACCATCAGGGCCCATTGTTTTATTTAGCTTTAACCGAGCCAGTTCCTCAGCTACCTCTGTCTCCAGAAATCCTAGAAATGAACCATCATTACTAGAACCAATATGATTTCCTAACTTGTTATCATTAGTGCAGTCTGTTTCTGAGAAGACTGAACAAAAGTAATTGTTTAAATGGTTTGCTACATCCTGGTCTCCCTCAACATATGTGTTGTGCCCAGTTTTCATTTTGGTGATCCCATTGTATTTTTTCCTTCTATCACTAATGTACCTAAAAAAGGTGTTATCTCCTTCCTTAATAGACTTAGCAATTTCCTCCTCTTTCTGTGCTTTTGCAGCACCGATAATGTGTTTGGCCTCCTTTTGTCTATTTTTATACTCCTCTCTGTCAGCTGCACCTCCTGTTTCCTTGAATCTTCTATATATATATATATACTAATGAATACTAGATTGTCCATAGTAAGACACTGGAGAGGAAATAAAATTCCCGCCATTGAAAAGATAGTTAAAATAACTAATACTCACATCACATATGAACTAATGTTTGCTGCATCTTTAGTGAATTATAAAAAAAGATCTCTGGCTGAGAGCCATGGATTAACTGGTATAACAAAAATTTTAATCAATGACCTCAGAATAAGAGACCATTAAGATACTGTCTGATTGAGCCGTAATACTCCCAAGAATCACATATGACTTGTCCTCCTCTGGCGTCCTAAGTAACTTTTCCTCTTCCTACTCTTCTTCATTTCCTAATCTGTTTGCTTTATATTCTCCATTGTTTGAAGTTAACCAAAGTTAATCAACAATTTAACACTTAGATGTTGTAGAAAGCACCTAGGATGGAACATATTATCTCAGGAGAAATTGCTAACAAATGGTGGCTCCTGTCTCTCCTGCCCGCAATTTGATCCCAGTGGGGGCGGATGGGAAGATGGAGGTGCAAAATACTATCACAGCAATTCTGGATGTATATGTTGTTATTATCCACCTCAATGTATTAGGTTGAGTTATGAAAATATATAAGTTTTAAAGTTATATAACAGTAAAATATGATTGAATATATGCAGTATTTATGAACCAAACAATGTGAATACTGTATCTTATATTTCTTTCTAAAAAATTCAATAAAAACATATTGAAATAAAAAAGAAACACTCTCCTGAACCTTGCACTCTTTACAACTTATTCTGGAACTTTGCACTCTGTACGTAACACACTCCTGAATCTTGCACATTGTTCAACGCATTCCTTTACCTTGTACTCTGTTCAACGCTCTCCTGAACCTTGCACTCTGTACAACGCGTTACTGAACCTTGTACTCTGTACAAAGCATTCCTGAACATTGCACTCTATACGTAACATAACCTTGCACTTTTACAATGCACGCCTGAATCTTGCACCCTGTTTGAAACACACTCCTGAACCTTGCACTCTGTACATAACCCACCCCTGAACCTTGCAATCTGTACAACACATTCCTGAATCTTGCACCCTGTACAAAATGCACTCCTGAACCTTGCACACTGTACGAAATGCACTCCTGAACCCTGAACACTGTATGCAATGCACTCCTGAACCTTGCACTCTGTAAGTATTGCACTCCTAAACTTTTCACTCTGTACAACTCATTCCTGAATCTTGCACTGTGTACAAGACGCACTCCTGATCCTTACACTCTGTAAGTAATGCACTCCTGAACCATGCACTTTGTACATTACGCACTCCTGAACCTTGCATTCTGTATGAAATGCACCCCTGAACCTTGCACTCTGTACAAAATGAACTCGGAACTTTGCACCATGTATGAAATGCCCTCTTTAATCCATGCACACTTAGCATAATGCACTCTTCCCTGGTTTGTGCAAAACCATTTGTAATGGAAGCTTCTTATTCTTTTTCTTTTTAAATGATTGTACTGGGATTTGTGTCCATGAGACTGCAGCTTGTGGCACAGCAATCAAAGCTTTTTTTTATAAGTACAAGGAAATGTGTTTTTTAACCACTCCCCTTCAGCCCCTCACAATCTTAAGCATTTGGCCACACCCATTTTGCCATGCTACGTGCGCTGCAGGTCACTTCCTCTGTCAAGTGTCCCCTCATTCTGAAGTTCAAAAGTTGTGAGTTATGGGGCTATAGTATGCAGTTTGCACACCAGCACTGAATAGACAGTGGGAGCTGCCAGAGTTAACTTTCCAAGTTAACCAGCAGGTGATTGGCTGCTAGGACCACCTAGCAACCGATCACCTGCTGGTTAAATTGGGAAGTTAACTCTGGCAGCTCCCGCTGTTTACTCAGTGTTTCTCTCTCCACCTCTGCCCCCTGCTCCCTGCTCTACTCTCCTGTCTGTGTCTCCCCTTCTGCATGCCCAAATAAGGTAGGAAGGGGCAGAGCTGCGGAGGGGCCGTGTAATGCAAAAGTGGTCCAGAGGTGTGTGTAGAGGGCTGTGTAATGCAAAAAGGGTCCAGGGGTGTGGGGGGCTGTGTATGGAAAAGGGGTCCAGAGGTGTGGAAGTGGCTGTGTAATGTAAAGGGGTCCAGGGGTGTGGGGGGACTGTGTAATGTAAAGGGGTCCATAGGTATGGGAGGGGCTGTGTAATGCAAAAGGGGTCCAGAGGGGTGGGGGGCTGCATAATATAAAGGGATCCAGGGGTGTGGGATGGGGCTGTGTAATGTAAAAGGGTCCAGAGGTGTCGGGGGTGCTGTGTAATGTAAACAAATCCAGAGGTGTGGGGGCCTGTGTAATGTAAAGGGGTCCAGATGTGTGGGGGGCTGTGTAATGTAAATGGGTCCAGAGGTGCAGAGCTGTGTAATGTAAAGGGGTCCAGAGGTGTGGGGGGCTGTGTAATGTAAATGGGTCCAGAGGTGTAGAGCTGTGTAATGTAAAGGGGTCCAGAGGTGAGGGGGGGCCCTGTGTAATGTAAAGGGGTCCAGAGGTGTGGGGGGCTGTGTAATGTAAAGGGGTCCAGAGGTGCAGAGCTGTGTAATGTAAAGGGGTCCAGAGGTGCAGAGCTGTGTAATGTAAAGGGGTCCAGGGGTGCAGAGCTGTGTAATGTAAAGGGGTCCAGAGGTGTGGGGGGCGCTGTGTAATATAAAGGGGTCCAGAGGTGTGGGGGTTGTGTAATATAACGGGATCCAGAGTTGTCGTCCCATAAAACTTCTATAATTGGTGTTAAACTCACCTTTAATCCAGGGCCAGGCAAAGCTCCCTGATCTGATGTCGGAAGGGGGTGTCGTGGGATCAAATTTACCTTCGGGCTGAAGTCTCTGGTCTTTTTCCTACCTAGCAACACCCCTGGTTGATTCATTAACCACTTCACACCTTTAGGACATACCTGTACGTTCTCAGGTTGAAGTGGTTATACCAAAATGTTCAGCCTGTGATAGGTTTTAAAGTAGAAGTGATCTCTATATGGCCCGGAAGGGGACCCCCTTCCAGCCTCCACCCACACCATTCTCAGGCTCTCTGTTGCGATCGGGGAGCCCAGAACACCTGGCACATGTTCAGTCCAGAGAACACAGAGTGGAAGAAGGTACATCTGTACCTGCCCCATATGACATAAGAAACCAGAAGTGACAAGGATTTCATCACTTCCAGTTTTGGTTTGTTGTTTACAAGCTGTTACCTGCTTGTAAAGCAACTGATTAAACAGATCTCAGTTTGATCAGATGCTTTTGGGGGCAGAGAAGAGATCTAGGGTCCAATAGACCCCAGCTCCTCCAGTAAAGAGTACCTGTTACTGCCTCAGCTATTACAAGGAATGTTGTTCATCCCTTGTGATAGCAAAAAAAAAAGATCCAAAAAAAAAAAGAAAAAAATTGCAAACACATACATGGGTCCCCCACACATATGTAAGTGGTTATTTCACCACACATGTGAGGTATCAATATAAACGTCAGAGTAAGAGCAATAATTCTAGCACCATACCTCCTGTTTAACTCTTAACTGGTAAGTAAGTAAAGGCTTTTAAAGCGATACCTATATAAAGTTTAATGTATCATAGCTTAAATTCAATAAAGTGTTACTTTTCCTAAAAATGTCAAAACGAGCTGTGCAAATATAATATAGTATTTTGTATGCTCCTCAGCTCCATATAGTGCCTATTATGTGGTGTTTTACTATGGCAAATAATAAAAAAAAAACATTTGATTAAATGAGAAAATAACCTTAACAACATTGTTTTTGTTCATTTTAAATAGAGTGAATGTACATGCAGATTCACTGGACAAATGGCTACACAAATTTTCTATAAAGAGACCCCATAGTGTTATGAACCCAATGTAATTCAAAGAAACTAAAATACAGAGTTAACATTTTAGCAGTGGTTTGTTTTGTATTCTAACCTGCTGAATATTTGTTCCACTCTGCTTGAGATAAAAATGAAATTTGCATCTGTACAATGTCTTATTGTTAAAAATACTTTTGTGAGTCAACTTTAAACCAGACGTTGCATTTGTCAAGTGGCTAGACCTCATTTTCCAACGTGGTATTATCATTCATTCTATGTATATATGTATTGCATATATTTTGTTACTTTTAATGCATTTTTCAACAATGTTCTTCAAATGATGAAGCACACTTCTCTCAAAATAATAAACACTTAGATAAATGAGGTTTATTCTCTGGAAACATTTAAGCCTCAGCTAATATTTATCACAAGAAATATACAGTCAGGGTTGTAATTTATTTTCAGAGATATGTCTTGAAAAGTGCTGTATTGTTATTGAAATTTATCTTTTTCAAGGACCTTCTGGGATTGTTTTCTGAAATACCATAAAAAGGGACATTTTCTTGAATACATGTCAAGCTGATTAAAACAGGAACAACATCAAAAATGAAAAAATAAATGAATACAACTTTGATTAAAAATCTTGTGCCAGTGTGTTGGAACCGTCTGTTATCAGAGATGTAAACAGGGAAATATTTACTGTATGTTTATGGTCAATTCCAGATCTGATCAGTGCATCTTGTCATCCAACAAAACAAAACATTTTTTTAGAAACATTGAGTTGAGGAGTTTGTCTCTAGGAGTATTTTTCAATTTATTTAGGGAACTAGAAAGTATTTCCAAGTGCTCTATATTGTTCTTTGGCTCATATTAAAATGTGTACTCCTTGTTTTCATTCACAGTATGTAGGTAATTTGACAAATAAGTTTGCTTTACTAAAGCCATGTTCTTTTGTTTTGGATAAATTGAAAAATATTTAATATTTATGTCAGATATTAATCTCTGTCTTTTACTTCATTGAAATATTGGACCCACTTCCAATATTGGAGTCACTGCCATTAATCATTGATATGCGTATGTAATTTTCAGCATGAGTTTATGAGGTTTGCAAACCATGTTTTCAATAAACAATAAAGAGATAGATAAAATTGTAAACATGAGCATTTTTTTTTATATTTAATGGACTAAAAAATTATTAACTTCAATAATACATAATAAAAGGAAGTATTTACAAACCATTATACATTCCGTATAATAAGTATATTTCTGAGTGTACTCACCAAATATACATTGTATTCTTCTCATTTGCACTTATTTCAATTCTTAAATAAGAGGTGAAGAGGTTATGGATAAAACATAAGCTGAAGAGATGAAGAAGTGATGGCAGGAATACTGTACATTGAAGAGGTACAGTACATGTGAGGGTCGCTAAATTTCTTTTTTGCTCTTTCGAGTCAGATATCTTGGAGAACAAAGTTAAATAGACTGTACAGTTATTACTATTGATAACAAAACTGAAAGAGGCCATGCAGTTCCAGTCAAACTGCTCAAAATGCTAGCTCCAAATGTAGCTCCAAATAGATTGGCACATTTTTAAAAAGTCTCAATAAAGTATTATGATCCAATGTAAATAGCTGTATATACACTGCCTTTTTGCTCTGATTGCACAGCATTCAAGTTTTTAGTACTCTTGCTTGGATTGGCACATATGTATTACTCTACTGGCAAGCTGGTGGTTTTTGTTTTTTTTGTGATATTCATACTGCATATGCCTTAGTGCACTATATTGTAACAAAGAGCACAAATGCAACGTTATTTGAATGTTTAACATGCATTGCAAAACTGCAACTGAAACTTATCCATGCACTTGATCAACTAGAGAGATTCAAGGATCGCCATCACTGTGTGTATGTACATTCACACATTAATTTGGTCCTGCAATGCAAGTGTACCATTTAATTTATCTTTGCTCTTTTTAATTGGCTCTGGTAAATCAAGTTCAATAACTACATTTACTTCAAATGCTAGCAAGATAATGTTCAAGAAATTGCAAAATATACCCCAGTATATAAGCGTAACCGTATGAGTTGCTACCTCACTGACAACAACCTTCTCGATCCCCTACAGTCCGACTTCTGCCCACAACATTCTACTGAAACTGCCCTACTAAAACTCGCCAACAACCTTCTAGGTGCCAAAAACCAATGGCCAGTACTCCATACTCATACTCTTAGACCTTTCTGCTGCCTTTGACACAGTTGACCACCCACTCCTCCTCAATAAACTCCACTCCCTTGGCCTCCATGACTCTGCTTTTTCCTGGTTCTCCTCCTACCTATCTCAGCACACTTTCAGTGTCACATACAACAACATCTCCTCCACTACTCTTTCTCTTGGGGGGCAAGGCTCTGTCCTTGCCCCCTCCTATTCTCTCTCTATACCTCTTCCCTAGGTCAGTTGATAACTTCCCATGGCTTCAAATAACACCTCTATGCTGATGACACCCAAATCTATCTCTCAACTCCTCACCACCTCAATCTCCTCACACATCGCAAACTTACTGTGACATATCAGTATGGATATCACACCACTTCCTCAAACTCAATCTGTTTAAAACTGAGCTTGTAATATTTCCTCCCGATCCCCTCCCCATGATTTTAATATTGATATCAACGGCATAACCATTGGTCCCTCCACACATGCCAGGGTGCTGGGTGTAATCCTAGACTCTGACCTCTCCTTCAGCCTCCACATCAAATCACTGGATGAATCTTGCCGCCTTAACCTCCGCAACATCTCCAGAATTTGCCCCTTCCTAACTAATGACACCATAAAACAACTTATTCACTCCTTGGTTATTTCCAACCTTGACTACTGCAACTCCCTCCTTACTGGCCTATCGTTACACAGGCTATCCCCCTTCAGTCTATTATAGACTATTAAGACTAATACACCTTACTTACTGGTCTGTGACTGCTGCCCTTCTCTGCCAATCTCCCCCCTGGGTTCCTCTACCCCACCGTATACCACAACATACAAGGCCATTGACAACATTGCCCCCAGCTACATCACCAATCTCATCTGCAGATATTGCCCAAATCATCCTTTCCGCTCCTCCCAAGACCTCCTGCTCTCTAGCTCCCTTATTACCTCCTCCCATGCTCACCTACAGGACCTCTTCAGAGCCTCTCCCACCCCCTAGAACTCCCTGCCTCAGTAAGTCAGCTCCCACCCTGTCCACCGAGTAAAGACCACCCTCAGTTACCCCTATCAGCTGTGAGGTGAATCACTCCGGCTTCCCAACAACATGACAGACAATGCCCAAATTCTTTTCACGCTCTTAAACTTATCATCATTAACTACACATAAAGGTTCAACAAATCACACTCCTTAGAGTGATAACTTGATATAAATTTCAAGCCATGTATATACAGTATCTGTTTTAACAAAACACATGACATAATTACTTCATTCCATTATTATTTGATTTACACATTTATATGAACAGAGTTTTCAAACAATTGTTTTTCTTGGTCAGAAGGACATTCATCACTTTGGGTCTTGTGGTTTTATGCTTCATACAGATAATCAGAATTAATTAACATTTTCAAACTATTTAAGGCAACAGGAACTTACAGTATATAAACTTTACCAGCAGAGGGGTCACATACAACATAAAATGATAAATCCACTGCATGACAATGGGCAGACTGGTTTTAGATGATGGAAAGGCATCAGTAACTCAAATATTCATTTGTTATAACCAAAATATGCAGAATACCATCTCTGAAGCACAGCACAGAGAGAAAAGCCAGGGATCAGTGATATACCGATCTGTGTCTGTTCTGTACTACACCAAGCACCTGAATAAAGAGAACCTGTCACATTGCCTCATCAGCAGTGTAACAGTCCTTATCAGTGCCCAGCAGTGTTACTGTCACCCCCCCAGTGCACCTGTCATCCAACAGTCCCCACATCAGTACCCATAAAGTGCAGCTTTCACCCATCAGTGCCCGTAAAGTGCACCTGGCACCCATCAGTGCCCATAAAGTGCACCTGTCACCATCAGAGACTGTCACCACTGTTATCAGTGTTTCTGTTGCCAATCAGTGATCATCAGCGGTGCACCTGTTGCACATCAGTGACCATCAGTGGTGCACCTGTCACACATCAGTGACCATCAGCAGCCACCTGTCCCCATCAGTGCTCATAAAGTGCACCTGTCACACATCAGTGACCATCAGCGTTGCACTTGTTGCACATCAGTGACCATCAGCAGTCACATGTCACCCATCAGTGACTGTCAACAGTCACCTGTCACTCAACAG
Organism: Glandirana rugosa; assembly: GCA_018402905.1. Taxonomy (NCBI): domain Eukaryota; kingdom Metazoa; phylum Chordata; class Amphibia; order Anura; family Ranidae; genus Glandirana; species Glandirana rugosa. The sequence continues at coordinate 103,972 of BLSH010316396.1, forward strand.
TGCCCATGAAGTGCACCTGTCACCCATCAATGCCCATAAAGTGCACCTGTCACCCATCAGAGACTGTCGTCAGGGTATCTGACTTTCAGTACCTGTCACGCAGCCGTCCATCACCAGAGCACCCGTCACACAGCCCATCACCAAAGTACTCATCACACAGCCCATCACCAGAGTACCTGTCACACAGCCACCATCAGCAGTTCAGTACCAGCCATGTCCAAAAAAGTTTACAGCAGTGAGGAGATATTCCAGATCCTTTGCATGACTGATGAGAGCAGTGGGGAGTTCACACAGTCAGATTCCAATTCCCATTCCAAATGCAATTCAGAGTCTGAACCGATTGAAAGCAGTGGGTCGGCAGCCGAATCGGAGGAAGAATGGGCCCCCCCCCTAAAAGGGTACAGTGCTCTGGAAACCAGGCAGCCACCAGCAATAGACCCCAAAACAAGAAGGTGCCTCTAGGTGCAGATGTACAAGATTTATTGGAAACAAAACTGACGGGCATATCTGTGGGGGATAAAAACCCAGGCAGCAAGGTCCGTGGTACGGCGTAGGGTCTGCAATGCTGAATCAGCAGGGATGGTGTTCCGGAGGAAGCCGAAGTGCCGACCGGCTGTTGTCAGCGTCAGCTAGTCCGTGGGGGGGTCCGGAGTGCAGAGAGACAGCATGAAAGGCAGACCTACGTCACCAGAATGTGACGCGTTTCTGAGATACAGCCTGTGTTAGAGATAACAGGCGCGCTCTTTCCTCAGGATATGCCTGAGGAAAGAGCGCGCCTGTTATCTCTAACACAGGCTGCACGCTCAGAAATGCATCACATTCTGGTGACGTAGGTCCGCCCTTCATGCTGTCTCTCTGCACTCCGGACCCCCCACGGACTAGTTGGCGCTGACAATGGCCGGTCGGCACTTCGGCTTCCCTTTGGAACACCATCCCTGTGGATTCAGCATTGCAGACCCTACGCCGTACCACAGACCTTGCTGCCTGGGTTTTTATCCCCCACAGATATGCCCATCAGTTTTTAAGCACATGTGAGTTGTTATGCTCTATTGTTTCCAATAAATCTTGTACATCTGCACCTAGAGGGGCCTTCTTCTTTTTGTTTTACAGTCTTCCGGATATGACTTCTCCATAGGAGTGCTGCCCATCTGCAGATTTTTGTTTTTCATCTTTTAAGCTTCCAAGACTCAGAGCCTGGCCTTGTGCCTATATACTTGTTTAAAAAGCAATAGACCCCAGGATGAAATGTCCAGGCCCAATACTAGTACTGTCACCAGCGATAGACCCCAGGATGAAATTCCCAGGCCCAGTACCAGCGCTGCAGTATCACCCCTAAGTACCAGCACAGGAATTTCAAATCCCCCAAGTACCAGCACTGGAGTGTCACATCCCCCAAGAGTCAGGGCCAGTACATACAGTACCTCCCAGATGCTCTTGCCAACCCAACATGACTGCCTTCCAACTCGGGATCAGCAAGCATCCCCCTTTTCATCGCACAGCCAGGTGCGCAGGCCAATACAGAACGTTTTTTAATTTTTATTTTTTTATTTTTTTTTGCCTGACACTTTGCATTAATTTATTGTGGGCCAGACAAATCCATATGCCCAGCAGTATATTGCTAATAACCCCCAAACATCATATGCCTGTCCGTATGAGTGGAGAGATCTGACTTTGGAGGAATTCAAATTGTTTATGGGCTTCACCCTTAACATGGGGCTTACAAACAAAATGAAGGACCCCTTGATAAAGTCACGTGACGAAACACGTTGGGGAGGAGCCTAAGTGACGTTCAGGCATTGCTGTCCCTGCATCTCCAGCAGCCGTGGGCACTTTGTTATACAGTATTCCACTGTTTATACATTGAATGCAGTACCCGAGTGTACCTGTGGTAGTACAGTGTGTGAGTGTATCTACATTTGTTTTTTTACCCTAAATGATTCAGCGCTATGTTAGATCTTTTCTCTGTCTATGTGGACCCATACCACTCCAAGACAAATTGAGTACATACTGTGGAGGAGGATTGTACCCCAGTGGGGACTGTGCGACTTGACCCAGGTGGGGTCGCTCCCTGAGGTGAGTGCATTATATCACCGGGTGGTGGCGAGTGTCTGCACGTTTGGAAGCACTTTATTTTGGTGTTCAGGATATACACCTGGATTTCTGCTGTCAGCAGCGATTCAACACTTCTGTCAAGCAGGATTTTTTCAACACGGAATGCACTTTACTGAGCAATTATATGGACGTTTTTCTTGCACTTTAATAATATACTGGTTTTATGATATCTTGCCATATCTCCTCCGTCATGTCTGGAATGTCAGCTCACCATTGTTGCTCCACTTTTGTAAGTCTTGTAGTGTTAGAGTGTAAGAGGGCAGTGTAATAAGTGGATACTAATTTCGAGTGTGCAGGTTCTTTTACTAGTTCTTCAAGTTGGGAGGTTTTTAGCGTGACATTTCGAATTTCGAATTGTGACCCTGCAGTGTGTCTTAGCTGAAGGTATTTGAAGTAGGCCGATGAGGGGAGGCTAAACTCTCGCTGGAATTCCTCAAAGGTTTTAAATCTGTTTGCAAGATACAGGTGTGAGATCAGCCTAACCCCCCTTCTAAACCAATATATTCCGTCCGTTCTACGGTTAAATTCGGGTAGATTCGGATTGCTCCATAAAGGAGCATTCGGGGAGAATATTTTTTGAACTGTAGTAGGAATTAGTTTTGTCAGATTAATTATCCGTATAGACATGGCTAAGACTTTAGTTCCCTCCCTACCTCTCGTGGATTGTCTGTGGATCAAATGTTGTAAGGATTCGTAAGAGGTGAGTATAGCCGCTTCCAAGGCAGTTGCCGCGTTATTCACATCCGGAAAGAACCACCAGTGAATGTGCGCTAGTTGTGAGGCTATATAATATGTATGAAGGTTAGGGAGTGCAAGACCCCCTTCAGCAACTGGGAGTTGGAGTATATCTTTGGCTATTCGAACTGCCCGACCTCCCCAAATGAAACTGGTTATTATGGAGTCTATCTCACGAAACTTGCTTTTAGGGATGTATACAGGGGAGTTGCTCATAATATATAGAAAGCGAGGAAGGAATATCATCTTGAAGAGGTTTATCCTCCCCAAGAGTGTTAGCGGAAGTTTCGTCCATATCCTCATGGTATCTCTCAGTTTTTTGATAAGGGGATCTAGGTTATTTCCTATATATCTGGAGATGGGTTGTTGAACAACAACCCCTAGATATCGAAAGCTCAGGACAACTTTCAGTGGGCAAGAAGTTGGAACGGTCAAACATATATCCCGATCTAACGGGAACATGATTGACTTGTCCCAATTAACCTGAAACCCTGAGTACTGCCCATACTCCTTAATCATCTTAAGTAGCATGGGGAGGGATGACTGCAGATCAGCCAGATAAATGAAAATGAAATGTCATCTGCATAAAGAGATACCTTCTCCTCCAAATCTCCGATCCGCAGCCCCACCACCCCAGCGATATCTCGTATCAGGGATGCCAGAGGCTCTATCGCCAAGGCAAAGAGCATCGGGGACAGAGGGCATCCCTGCCTGGTGCCTCGCCCATTGCAAAAAGGGTCAGATATCATGTTGTTTATTCTAATTCTGGCTTTGGGTTTGTGGTATAGTAATCCAACCCATCGCAGAAAAGCTTCACCAAACCTGAACTTCGCAAGTACCTCCATTAAAAAAGGCCATTCGACGGAGTCAAAGGCTTTGTGCGTGTCTAGTGCCAAGACCGCCCTATACCCTGTCACATCATGTTGGGCCTGCATGTTAGTGAACAATCTACGCAGATTTATAGAATTGGCCCTGCCCAGGATAAATCCCGTCTGGTCCGCTCCTATGATTGTCGGGATAATATCATTCAATCTCTTAGCAAGGATTTTCGCCAGTATTTTTATAGCTGAGTTAATGAGAGATATTGGTCGAAAGGATTTGCAGTGTAGGAGGTCCTTGTGTGGCTTGGGAATGAGCACAATCAAAGCTTCTGACATGGACGGTGGGAGACATCCCCCTTTGAACGCATGATTAAAAAGGCGAAGAAGATGTGGTATAAGGATTTCCTAGAATTGTATATACCATTCTATGGGGAACCCATCAAGAGCCGGTGTTTTGTTATGTGCAAAGGAGTGTATGGCTTTTTCTATTTCATCTTTTGTTAGCGGTACGTCTAAACTCAACTTCTGGTCCTGGGATAAGCGTGGGAGGGAGATTTTAGCTAGGTAGTCATCCAATTCTATTATGGTGTAATGGGCCCTGGTAGTGTAGAGTCTGGAATAGAAGTCTACAAAAGCTTTTACAATATCTTCATTTTGTTCCACCACATCACCCTTCGAGTTTTGAATTCTGGGGATCGTATATGGTTGATAGTCGGGTTTGGACAAGTACGCCAGTAAACGGCTGTTCTTGTCTCCAAACTCGAAGATCCTTTGGTTTTGATACAGTAATTTTTTCTGAGTGCGCTCCAGAATCACCAAATCCAGCTCTCTGGCTCTACTGCGCCAGGCAGCGTGTGACTCCGAGGATGGTGAGGTAGAGTATATCTCCTCTGCTTCTGTCGTAGCTCTTTCTGCCTACACCATTCTGGACCGAGACGCCCTCCTGGCTGTACCAATGGCGCTGGAAAACGTGCCACGCATGGTCGCCTTGAAGGCATCCCAGACCAAAGGGATGGGCGCGGAGTGCTGATTTGAGGTCCAATAGGACTTCATTTCCGCTAAGCCCTGATCCGTGACTGCCCCGTCTGCCAGCCACAGAGGGCTTAGGCGCCACACTCTATACGAGGCGGCTTTGAACAGAGTTAAACTCACCATTAGAGTTGAGCGAACACCTGGAAGTTCGGGTTCTGCTGGTCCGTCCGAACTTCGGGACAAAGTCCGGGTCCGGACGGAACCCGAACGATCGCACGGACAACTTTACTTCAGGATAACCTGGAGTTTAGTCGTGAGGCGCGGGTAGGGAAACCAGACCCTACGGAAGTTCCGCTGGTACGCACCGTGCAAAAGGTCGCGGTAACCATGTCGGTCCTCCCGCAGAGCCAGGTCTTACCACATCCGTCTTTCTCGATGCTGTCTTCGTCTCCTCTATATGAGATGGAGTGGTAGGAGCCTCAGTGTGCGACGGACCGCGTCATCTCGGTCTCTCGACCTAAACCACTAAGACCTCGCGTGAGTCTTTTTTAATGACATAGTTTTGGTTTCCTAGAAGCTCAAACCTCTGTTCTTGTCGGCAAATGACCGCATGAACAG
>BLSH010316396.1:113008-126919 GCA_018402905.1 Glandirana rugosa
CTCTAATTTCTGCTATCTGTCCTCAGAGCAACAGCACAGACAGCAGTAGTAAAGTAATCTATCTCAGGATGCAGGATCAGGTCTTAAAATGGCTAAAATCTGTCCCTCACGCCGTCAGCTACCTTTCCCTACACTAACCCAAGGAGCATGTGACTGCAGCACTGTGACTCCAGCTTATAAAGAGGCTGGGTCACATGATGCACCGGCCAATCACAGCCATGCCATTAGTAGGCATGGCTGTGATGGCTTCTAAGGGCAAACCAGTGAAACGCTTGTTGATTGGCTGCCCTGCAGCTTCTCAACACGTGGAGTAAAATAGCAGAACCCCGGACCGAACCCGAACGATTTTTGAAATGTCCGGGTCCGGGTCCGTGCCACGGACACCCGAAAGTTCGGTACGGACCCGAACGTTACAGTCCGGGTTCGCTCAACACTACTCACCATCAATGGAGAGTGGTCAGATACAGCTCTAGGTAAAAATTCTATTTTCCCTATCAGTTTGAGTAGATCCTGTGACATGAGGCATAAGTCTATCCGCGATAATGTTTTATAACTCTCAGAATGACATGAGTACTCCTTAGTTGTTGCATGTTGCTATCTCCAGGCATCTACCAGGTCAAATTTGTCTAAATATGAATTCAGGGGGGTGGGGGGTGGCGTGGAGCTACCGAATCTATCGAGTGTGTTGTTAAGGACAGTGTTTGAATCGCCCGCAATGAGGAGAGGTCCCTCGGCGATCTCCAACACCGTCCCCAAAACCCGCTCAAACAACGCCTTTGTGAATGGGGGTGGCATATATAGATTAACCAAGGTGTATGGTTTGCCCATACATTCAATGACCAGGATAACAAAACAACCCCCCGGGTCAGTTTTGATCTGTTTAATGGTTATCTGGGCGGACTTAGCTATTAACACCGAAGTTCCTCTAGCATAATTTGAATAAGTGGAATGAATAGCATATGCTATTTTGGCCCGCTTCAGCGCCATGACTCTAGAACCATGTAGATGTGTCTCCTGTAGAAGGATAACATGCGGGTTATGCCTAGCCAAATATTCAAACATTAGAGATCTTTTGACTTTGGAGTTCAATCCCCTAATATTCCAAGAGATTATGCGTAACTCAGCCATATCCAAAATACATGTATCTGAAGTGTAAGCCCAGGGTCTGGCCACCCCACGGATCCGTGTGATGACCAATCCCAGGCCCAGACAGACCACCCGGACATAAAATCAACAAAAGTATCATACCCGAAGTGAAGCGTCTTGTACAAATACACATCCCCAATAGACACAGCTGTGTGGTAAAATGACAAGCATGCACTCCTTCGGATCCGTGAAGAAGTGGGCCTTCCCTTGATAAATAATGCGCAGCCGCGCCGGGTAAAGCACACTGTATGGCAAATGAAGATCTCTCAACCGTCGCTTGATAGACAGAAACATTGCTCTTTGTGTCACTGCTGAGAAGTCTGGGAAGATAGTGATCACATTATTGTTAAATAAAATTCTCCCTTTTTCCCGCGCCGCCCGTAAGACAGTTTCACGATCACGGAAATGGAGTAATTTGATTAGGATAGCTCGGGGGGGTGCCCCAGATGGTAAAGGGCGTAGGGGTACTCTATGAGCCTGTTCGATGGCAAATAGGGTGGAGAATGTTGTAGCACCGAACGTATCATGAAGCCATCATTCCATGAAGGCCTCAGGGGTCCCTCCCTCTGATCCTTCGGGGAACCCTAGGAACCGCAGGTTTTTGCGTCTCAGGCGGTCTTCTAAATCCGTTAGTTTATCCGTTGTATAGTCTTGGGATTTCTGTAAGTCTGCCACATCCCTTTGTAAGGGATGGGTCTCATCCTCGAAGTCACTAATTCGCCGTTCTGCGTTAGTGGCTCTATGGCGGAGGTTTTGCACTGTTTCAATAAGGATAGATCTGTGCGAACAGAATCCATCTGTGATGTCAGGGAGGTGCAGGAATGCTGTATGGCTTCCAGGATCTGTGCTAGTGTGGGTTCCACAGAACCCTCTGCATGCTCTGACTCTGCAGGCGAGTTGGGGAATGAGCTTAATATAGAGGATTGTTGTGTTAGCATGTCAGGCTCTTGCGGTAGTTGTCCAGACTGAGCACTCACCCTCTCCTCGTTCTGGGAAGCTGTTGGATCCTGGAGCTGTGCGGCAGGCTTTCCACGAGGTGGACTGGCGCCATCTTGGGCCTCATGTGCGGCCTGTGAGAAGGAGGGAGGTTGGAATCCGGGCGCAACAGATCCCGCATTACCGATTTTCACCATTGCGCCGGGTGTACGGTTGCTCTGATGGACAACGGGCGTTATGTGACTCGGACTGGAGTGTCTGGGGCTGCAGGATCAGTAAAGGATTAGGGCATAGAAGACGGAACTCCGACGATGTGCGTTCTCACATCACGGCAGTTGGCCACGCCCCCTTGACCCTGGCCTGTTTTAATGACTATGCTTCTGCCTACCGTTTGGACTGATCTGTTGCCCTGCTACTGCAGTACACATTTCTCACATATGTGGGGGCTCCAGAATTGTTTTTTCGGATGGAGATGGTTTTCTCTGGATTTCATAATTTTCAGATTAGGGTCTGGAGCCTGGAGGCTTCAAAGAGATTTGGTTGGGAGAAGCCTCCATCCCTGTGCTCAGGTCTTACCTGACAGAGACCCTCAGCCTGCTTCTGACTTACTGCCATCATGCTTCTGTCTGCCGCATGAACTGTCCACACCTCTGCCTGCTACCTGTACTATGGAAATAATTAACTGTAGCAAGAGGCAGTATGTTTATGAAGGACTGGAGAGTGATACAATAATGAGTGTCTGCAGGTAACAGTGTACCAGGACCAATATTATGGCTGTGCTGACCATGTCTCTGCCTGGACAATTAATTTGGACAAATGCTTTGGCTATGCTGACAATATCCCTGTACTGACTATAGACAATATTTCTGTCTGTTGCCTGGATAATTACTTTTGTTGTCGCTAAGCACGTTCCTGCCTGCTGCCTGGACCAATGCTCTCCTCTGTGGACAACTGTTCTGCTAAAACTACAGGTAATATATTTTTTTTACTATACACTGATTTGGGTTATTTTTACCAAAGATATGTAGCAGTACTGCTTGGACCTTGAAGAAGGGGAGATATCCTGAAAGCTTGTCCTGAAAAATGTTATGTTAGTGCAAATAAAAAAAGTATCACAGACAGTACTCAATTTTTTCTGAAGAAAAATTGATAATTTGTAAAAATGTATAACAGAAAAAAAGAAAATGTGTTTATTTACAAAATTGTCGGTCTTTTTAATTTTAGCACAAAAAATAAAAACCCCAGAAATTTTTAAATACCATCAAAAGAAATCTCTATTTGTGTAAAAAAAAGGACACAAATATTATATGGGTACAGTGTTGCATGACTGAGTAATTGTCATTCAAAGTGTGAGAGCACTGAAATCTGAAAATTTGCCAGGGCAGGAAGGGGGTGAAAGTGCCCAGCAGGCAAGTGATTAAACGCCACGGCCTACCTGAGTATTGTTGCCGACCATGTTCATCCCTTAATGACTACAGTGTACCCATCTTCTAATGGCTACTTCCAGGAGGATAATGCACTATGTCACACAGCTCAAATCATCTCAAACTGGTTCACTGTACTCCAATGGCCTCCACAGTTACCAGATCTCAATCCAATAGAGCACCTTTAGAATATGGTGGAATGGGAGATTCACATCATGGATGTGCAGCTGACAAATCTGCATCAACCAAATTCTCTGAGGAATATTTCCAACACCTTATTGAATCCATGCCATGAAGAATTAAAGCATTTTTCAAGGCAAAAGGGGATCCAATGTTGTACTAGCAAGGAGTACCTAATAAAGTGGCCACTGAGTGTATACATGATCCCACAGTTCCGCCTGCAGGGGGTGCACGCGCTTCTGCTGTGATTATTCACACTAGAATCCAATCTGTGGGTGCCGGGCACTCAATATCGTCTGGCACCAGCCCATATTTGGTTAGAGCTCTGCCTGTATAAACAAGGTCAAGTTACGTTCTGACAGGGGGTAAGGGACGGATTCTGTGTTTCTGCAAAGCAGGGACTCAAATCCATCTCTTCCCCTTGTAAAAGCAGCACACATAGTAAACACAAACACTGGCTAGGCACACATTTAACCATTTGATCATCCTAGATGTTTAACCCCTTCCCAGCCAGTGCCATTAGTACAGTGACCATATTTTTAGCACTGAACACTGTATTAGTTTCACTGGTTCCCACAAAGTGTCAAAAGTGTCAGATAGTGTCTGAATGTCTGCTGCAATATCACAGTCCCGCTATAAGTCACTGATCACCACTATTTCTAGTATTAAAAAATAAATAAAAATTACATAAATACATCACATAGTTTGTAGACGCTATAACATAAATCGATATACGCTTATTGGGATTTTTTACCAAAAACATGTACCAAAATACATATTGGCCCTAAATTTATGAAGAAATTGTATTTTTTCAATTTTTTATTGGATATTGTCTTTTTTTTCAAAATAGCGTAAAAAATAAAAAATGCAGTGGTGATCAAATACCACCAAAAGAATGCTCTATTTGTGCGAAAAACATGACATAAATTTTATTTGGGTACAGTGTTGCATGACCGTGCAATTGTCAGTTAGGCTGCTTTTACACTGGGGCAGTGTGGGCGGTAGTGGTAAAGCCCCACTAGTTTTAGCGGCGCTTTACCGCTGTTATAGCGGCACTTTGGCGTCACTAGCGGATGCTTTTAACCCCCCAGAAGGGGTTAAAAAAGGGTTAAAATGCCTATGTTGCGGCGCTCCCGAAGTTCCCAACGGCAGGGGCGTTTTAGGAGCGGTGTATACACCGGTCCCGCAACGCCCCAAAGATGCTGCTTGGAAGACTTTTTTCTCTCATCCTGCAAGCACACCGCCCAAGTATGAAAGCACTCAGGCTTTCACACTGGGCTGCAGAAGCGGCAGTTTTCAGGTGCTTTACAGGCACTATTTTTAGCGTAAAACCGTCCCAGTGTGAAAGGGGTCTTAAAATACCACAGTGCCGTATTGCAAAAACTGGCCTGGTCATGAAGGGAGGGGGGCAAATCTTCAATATATATATTTATCTTGGTAACCACCATCATTGGGGCTAAAAGTGAGGAAAATTTTAAAGTTTTGAAACATAAATAGAAGGGAAATGTTTCAATGTAGATAAATGTTCCAGTGACATCTGTCCTCCCTTGAATACAGAGGACAAAAAGCTGACAAAGATTTTATCATCTCCTACTATATCAAAATTAAAAATAAAAGTTTAGCTTAAGATACAGTTTATCTTTTAAAAATAAAGCAACCACATACAATTCAATATGTATTTCATGTAATTTTGTCTAGTGGTTCTATGGACTATTTTGAGCAAGGCTGGGTTCACACCTATGCGAACTGGATGAGGCTTTCGCTGCATCCAATTCGCATAGCAGGAGGTTGTGACCGGCTCCCTATGGAGCCGGTTCACGCATCTACGCAGCAGGTCCGGTGCAGTTTGCACAAAGACGCTGTGCATCTTTTGGTCTGTTTCAGGTCTGAATTCAGCTCAAAATTTGGGCTGAAATCGGACCTAAAACTGTGAACTAGGTCACATCGAACCCTTGCTGGGTGCCGCTGCAAGTTCCAGTGTCAGCCCAGCCTAAGGGATGGAAACTCCCAAAAGTTTCCAATCCAAGGAAATATGTAATTGTCTTTTGTAATATATTGTATATATTGAATGATATATACGTTGAGTTGCATAAAACATACAGTCCATAAATTACACACAATACACAACAGGTGGTTCTTTCAGTTTTTTTTTTTTTGTAGCCTTTTTAGGTAAAAGTCAAAACACATAAACCTTTTACATTCAATTGCTAACCATATCTATAAGTGGTTAGTAGCTGTAACTGGTTTTGAAAGTTTTGCTGTCATAAAACATTGAAACCTACTGTATTGCATTCATTTAAGCACCTGAGTCCAGTTTGATCTTGGTTGTTTTACTTTTTTCCTATTGCGCATTGAGTAAAAACTTGATGAAGCTAATCCTTTTCATTATATTTACAAAGACAGATTGTTCACTAGTGATAACAATTTTAATTGATTGGCCACCTGAATCATTATTAGATGCTACATTGATATCTTAAACATCCTTGGAGCTTCACATGTTAGCGCTGTGATTGCTTTTTTAAGCAGTTGAGCCACATCTGACCTTTTGCAGGATAGTTTTGCCATGTGTCTGATCTCCCACATATACCATGTTTCTTTTTTGTTTTGTCTATATACAATTGTGCTTGTCTGGAAGAAGAAGTTGCTTTACCTACTCTATGCACTTTGATTTAGCTATAAGTAATTCTGCCTGTGCAGCCTCATGGGATGTTGTGATATCAATTGCTTTGCTTGAGTGATATCAGCACCTTGAATTATTAACTTCTGTTATGCTTTGTGGGAGTGTGTTCCAAATACAATTCTGCCATGAATACTTTATCAGTATCAGTAAATAAAAATAATTTTAATGAAGAGTTTCAGGTTTGTCAAAAACCTCTTCAGTTGTCTCTTCAACTTACTTTCTGTTTAATCCAGTAAAAAGAGTTAGAGCCCTTTCACACTAGTCAGTGTCAGCTGTAAAGCACCACTAGTTTAGCGGTGTTTTACCGCTGTTATTACGGTGCTTTGGAGCCGCTATTCGGGTGGCAGCGGGGTGCTTTTAACTCCTAAGAAGGGGTTAACAAGGTGTTAAAAGTGCCGGAGTGGTGTACAGCCGCTTCGGAAATGCTGCCCATTCATTTCAATGGGCAGGGGCAGTGCAGGAGGGGTGTATACATCTCTCCTGCATCGCCCCCAAAATGCTGCTTGCAGGAATTTGTTTCCTCTCCTGCAAGCGGGCCGCACCAGTGTGAAAGTGCCACATGCCAAATCAGTGCCAATTGGCAGCAATGGCACCCTCCTAATTGGTGCAACGCTACATTTGCGGCACTGCGCCGATTTCCAAAAGTAGTTTCTGTACTACTTTTGGCAATTTCAAGTGTGATTTCCATTGACATCTGTGCAGCAACCCACACAGATGTCTCTGAAATCGCACCTGAAATCGGGACTGACATGCGGGAATGAAATGGTGCAAGTTCAGCTGAACTCGCATCGTTTCATTCCCGCACCAATGTGAACCTAGGCTAAGAGGCGCTTTAAAGGTGCTATTTTTAGCTAAATAAAGCCTGTAAAGTGCCTCAGTGTAAAAGGGGTCTTACAGTACCTATATTTGAGTTGGATTATTCCCCTTTACTAATATGTTATATTATTTTTTATGTACAACATTTTGGTTTGGCTTGTTGGCTACTGTCAATAACAGGTTCATTCATCTAGTGATGTCTTTGTTGAGAGTAGAGACTAAGACTCCCCGCTTTTCGGCCGATGGCAGGGTGCTTTTAACCCCCAAGAAGGGGTTAAGAAGAGGTTCAAAGTGCCTGCATTGAGGCGCTTCTGAAGCGCTTTTCAGACTCTTTGGAAGCACTGCCCATTCATTCCAATGGGCAGGGGCAGTTTAGAAGTGCTGTATACAGCGCTCCCAAACTTCTCCAAAGATGCTGCTTGCAGGACTTTTTTCCCATCCTGCAAGTTCACCGCCCGAGTGTGAAAGCACTGAAGCTTTCACACTCGGGCGGCATGAGAGGCAGTTTTCAGGCACTTTACAGGCGCTATTTTTAGCACTAAAACATCTGAAAACATCTGGCGCCACCGTCACAAACCCCCCCGGTGGGAGACGAGTCGGTCCACTCCCCAGAGAAATGAATGCAGGGAATGCAGCCCCCTGCAAGACGGATGGCCTCCTTACCTCCTCACTCCAATCTCCCCTCCCTTCCCTGTCTGTGCTGAGGAGTGCCTTTGCGGGTGAGCAAATTATGTGTCGGCTGGTGGGTCAGTGGTCTTCTCCTCCTGCCGTGCTCTCTCCTCTCCACCTCCTCCAAGCTCCTAGGCATCCAATAGGATCACCTGGCATTTTGGCCAATCGGGAAACAGGTCTCATCACCCACTTCCTGATTGGCTGGGAGGAGGATTGGTGTGAGAATAGTGAATATTCATTCACTGTATAACATAACTGAAAACATGAAAAACTGAAAACATCTGGCGCCACCGTCACAAACCCCCCCGGTGGGAGACGAGTTGGTCCACTCCCCAGAGAAATGAATGCAGGGAATGCAGCCCCCTGCAAGACGGATGGCCTCCTTACCTCCTCACTCCGATCTCCCCTCCCTTCCCTGTCTGTGCTGAGGAGTGCCTTTGCGGGTGAGCAAATTATGTGTCGGCTGGTGGGTCAGTGGTCTTCTCCTCCTGCCGTGCTCTCTCCTCTCCACCTCCTCCAAGCTCCTAGGCATCCAATAGGATCACCTGGCATTTTGGCCAATCGGGAAACAGGTCTCATCACCCACTTCCTGATTGGCTGGGAGGAGGATTGGTGTGAGAATAGTGAATATTCATTCACTGTATAACATAACTGAAAACATGAAAAACTGAAAACATCTGGCGCCACCGTCACAAACCCCCCCGGTGGGAGACGAGTTGGTCCACTCCCCAGAGAAATGAATGCAGGGAATGCAGCCCCCTGCAAGACGGATGGCCTCCTTACCTCCTCACTCCGATCTCCCCTCCCTTCCCTGTCTGTGCTGAGGAGTGCCTTTGCGGGTGAGCAAATTATGTGTCGGCTGGTGGGTCAGTGGTCTTCTCCTCCTGCCGTGCTCTCTCCTCTCCACCTCCTCCAAGCTCCTAGGCATCCAATAGGATCACCTGGCATTTTGGCCAATCGGGAAACAGGTCTCATCACCCACTTCCTGATTGGCTGGGAGGAGGATTGGTGTGAGAATAGTGAATATTCATTCACTGTATAACATAACTGGGTGGGGTCGAATCTGAGACCTCTTCTGGCATTGCTTTTTTCTCACTGAGCTATCTGGGATGCTGTACAGATCCCTGCCTGATCTATTGGACAATCCTGCTTGATCCATTGGGAAACCCTGCCTTGTGTCTTGATTGCTGTTGAACCTTGAACTCCTTGCTCCTCCCATGAACTTCCTATATAAACCTTACCTCTGCACTTCCTGTCGCCAGATTATTATGGTCTGTTCCTGCTTACTACTTGAGCTACTTCTATCGCTGTTTGAAAACATGTTTCTCTTGTGACCCCGACTTCGAAATTCTTCTCCTGCATCGACCTTGGCTTGTGAGCCAACAATGATCATAGGTCTAGCTATTCAGACTTTCCAATCGCTCACAGACCTGAGAACTGAACTTGTCTGACGTTGACAGCTATTGGTCTCCACTCATTACACGTATTCTCCTAACAGAAGCCTATTAAAGCTTCTGGCTCTAATCACATGCTTCAAACCCCCCCCCCCCCATTGGAATCCATTGTCCGGCTTCCCTGTATGTAGATCAGAGGCCGGATGTACGGATGGGGGGGCAGTGCCCGTGCGCCCTCTCTGGACAGGCTGCCACTGCTAAACTTTTTTCTGTTTCCTGATGAGTGAATATGGGCAAACTAACTAAAAACTCTGTGCTGGCCAGGTCCCACCATTTTACTTCCTCGTCCTCTGTGAGAAACATCTTGGACATCTTCAATCCTCCTCCCGGAGATGCATGTCCGTAGGCAAGATGGCGCCTACGTGCCAAGAAGAAGACTACAGTGAGGAGTCCCAGTTGGCATGTGAGGATATGGTAAGGGACACAGAACTCTCAGCTCATCCTCTTACACTTGCTGAGATGACTGCAACAGCTAAAGATATTAAAAACACATTCTCAGCAGAAATTACAGACTTAAAGACTGACTATCTCTCCCCGACTTAACAACTAACAAACACTTAATAGGCTGGAAGAGAAAGGGGCAGAGCATTCACTAGACTAGTGGAAATTTCAGATGTCCATTCTAAACCCATAAAGGATCTAGACAAAAGTGGCAGAAGAAACAATATTAGAGGGAAAGGGGTTCCTGAGTCAGTAAACACAGGCTGGGTACAACAGGTGCTGCAAATGATATTTAACAACCTGCTTGAGAGACCAGTAGAATCCCCTATCGCATTTGACCAGGTACACGGGGTGTTAAGACCATGGAACACAGATAATGTCCCTCCTAGAGACATTGTCTGATGTTTTCAAAGCATCCCCCTGAAAGAGGAAATCTTGGCAAAGGCTAGACAGAATTAGTTCATTCATTTTAATAGAGACACCATTCTATTCCAAGATCTATCTTTGATTACACTGAGAAATAGAAAAGCACTGTGACCTCTTCTAAAACACCAAAAGAGAAGTATAGCTCATAGAAGGTGATTTACCTTTGCTCTTTGTGCCACCAGAAACAGCAAACAAGACACACTGAGAACCTCTGATTAACTGCCGACATTCTGTGAGAATTTTCAGATACACTCATAGAACTACCAGAATGGTTCCAAGAATTTCAGCTTCAGGATCTTTCTCACAGTTCACCTAACACTCCACAGTTTTATTATCAATCAAGTTTTTATTAAATTTTTATGCAAAAAAAGTACAGAATCAAGCCTGGTTGTAAAGTATAAAAAAACAGAACCAATGGTGAACATGAAAAAGAACCAGTATAACGTTTGTACAGGGAATACATGTTACAGTAGAAAACAGTAGAAGAACATTGAATTGCAATATATAAGACCTGAGCTACAGAAAAACAGAATTAAACAAAATTAAATAAATGGACTTAAAATTTGGTAAGCCAGGCTATCCAATGTTTCTAAGCTTTAAGGCACAAAGAGTATCTATCTTGTCGAATAGCAAGCAGTTGTTAATTTGCAAAATGTTCCTTTTGACCCGCTCAATAGTTTCTGAGGGGCTAGGGGATATCTGTTGTTTCCAATGTCTAGTGATTATGATTCTGGCAGCTAAGAGTATGTAAGTAACAACAGTGTGGAAGTTTGGAGGCGGCTATCTATACATAAATTTAATATTGCCGATGCTGGAGGAGGTAGTATTATGATGGCGGTCATCTCCCCTATGTCCCTGTGGAGCCACACTCTCACCAACAAAGTGGTGATTGTGAAGGATGGAATTTGGCCAACCTAAGGGGGGTGTAGTATCATTGTAATGTCAAGCATTGGTCATGCATCTCAAAGATTTGTAGATCGATGAGAAAGCTCTACACCACTGAGCAGTGGTGAACTGGCAAGAGAGAACCATTTCCCACTGTACAAAAAGGGGTGGATTTGTAAAAGTATAATTTATCATGTAGAGTGTTATAAAACACTCTGAGTCAGTTGTATAATATTGTAACACAGTAGTGGGTATACGTTGTGGTCCCACTAGAAAGTTTCGTAGACCATGTGAGATTTGCATATGTTTGTAGAAGTCTGTATATGGAAGGTCAAGGTCTCTCACCAGCATAACAACGTTTTTGAGAGTGGTCCCATCAAAAAGATCAGGGATTACTTTTCAAGGGGAGTCAGATGGGAAGGTAGTTAGTATCTGGGGTAAGAGTAACATCTTGAAAGCAGCTAGCCTGCCTAACCAAGATAAGTTCAATTGTTTAAAATGTGGCGCTTCTTTTGTAAGCTTTCCAATAAGTGGTTTGTAGTTTGAGCTCCCTATTAGGTTCAGATTGGAATTTAATGTAATACCCAAATATGGGATTCCTCTATCGTTCCATGTATAGGGCAAAAATGATTGTAGCCCTGTATAACCAATCTGTTTAATCCTAAATCAAGGATTAGAGATTGGCAAACAATGTACCTTGTAGTAAGACAAAAAGCTAAAGGCTGTTAAGATCTCATGGGCTTTCAGCAGGGAGGTGATTGGAATAGTCAATAACATAATGACATAATCTGCAAATAACTGTATGTTATGTAACCTTGGCTGAAATGGGAAACCAATTATGTCAGGGTGGAATCTAATGGTTTCAGCAAGGGGTTCAATGAGTAAAGATAAATGATCAAAGCGGATAGCCCTGTCCGGTTCCATTTAATTTCTTCCCACCCAGCCACTGTATATAAATGGCCAGGTGCGCGTTTTGTCCTTGTGAGTGGATGTTCCTGAACATCCCTCAGAAGGAGTGGGATTGCGCAGCGGCATGTCTGCGCAGCCATGCGATCCTGATGCGTTTGTGTCCCCCACGCATGGTGCATCTGCAATCGGCAGCAGGGCTCTGTGATTGGCCCTCCTGATCACATGATGGCTGTGTCCAATCACAGCCATCATGTAATGTAAATAGAGAGCCGTTGTGAGGCAATCGACTCTCTTTCTCCTCATACAGAGCCTGTCTGTGAGGAGAAGGAGAGCGGATCGGTGCTGCCAGCCGGGGATCAGTGAGTTTGAGCTGTTTTCTACAGCTTTTTACACACTGATTACCCAGGTAGTGTCCCCAAAACATTGTCTTGTCACAGTGTCCTGTCACAGTGTCCCTACACAGTGAAAAACACCTGTCACACATCTGTCCCAGTAAAATTATCTGTCCTAGTGAACATCTGTCCCAGTGAACATCTGCCACATCTGCCTGTGATCATCTGCCACATCTGTCCCATTGTTCATTTGCCACATCTGTCCATGATCATCTACCACATGTGTCTGTGATCATCTGCGCCCATCTGTCAGTGATCATCTGTGCACATCTGGCGCACATCTGTCCATGATCATCTGCCACATCTGTCCATGATTATCTGCCACATCTGTCCCAGTGAACATGTGCGCACATCTGTCCGTGATCATCTGCGCTAGGGCTGCAACTAACGAAGATTTCAGTAATCAATTAGGTGGCCAATTATTGTTTTGATTATTCGATTAATTGTATAAAAACCTCAAAAAAGTGTGGTCAATAATTTAGTTAATATGTAAAGTTTAAAAAAACACAATTTATTCTTGAATATCTATATGTAGTGGCAAATATAAATAACCAGTTACCGTATATACTCGAGTATAAGCCGAGTTTTTCAGCACATTTTTTGTGCTGAAAAAGACCCTACTCGGCTTATACTCGAGTCAGTGTCTGTGGGTGATGAGTAGATTCACATTAAACAGAGCCAGGCTGCTTCTAAGAGCCGTTCTGTGCTTGGTAAGTGTGATTAAACACATTGGAATGCAGAGAATGCTGAGAGAGGTGTCAGATTCTCAGCTTGATGTCGGGAGGTGGGCGGGACAAGCTGATGTTAGCTGTTCAGTCCCGCCCACCTCCTGATCTCAGTGAAGAGCTGCAGCTCTCCCTCAGCATTCTCTGCATTCCAATGTGTTTAATCACACTTACAAGCACAGAACGGCTCTTAGAAGCAGCACAGCTCTGTTTAATGTGAATCTACTTTACTCATCCCTTATGTGTTCTGGCTACAGTCTGTGTCCTGGCTAAAATCCCTGTGTCCTGGCTACAATACCTGTGTTCTGGCTACAGTCTGTGTCCTGGCTACAATACCTGTGTTCTGGCTACTGTCTGTGTCCTGGCTAAAATCCATGTGTCCTGGCTAAAATACCTGTGTCCTGGCTACAATACCTGTGTTCTGGCTACAGTCTGTGCCCTGGCTAAAATCCCTGTGTCCTGGCTACAATACCTGTGTTCTGGCTACAGTCTCTGTGTCCTGGATAAAATTCATGTGTCCTGGCTACAATACCTGTGTTCTGGCTACAGTCTCTGTGTCCTGGATAAAAAATGTGTCCTGGCAACAGTACCTGTGTTCTGGCTAGAGTCTCTGTGTCCTGGATAAAATCCATGTGTCCTGGCTACAATACCTGTGTTCTGGCTACAGTCTCTGTGTCCTGGATAAAATCCATGTGTCCTGGCTACAGTACCTGTGTTCTGGCTACAGTCTCTGTGTCCTGGAAAAAATCCATGTGTCCTGGCTACAATACCTGTGTTCTGGCTACAGTCTCTGTGTCCTGGATAAAATCCTCCTGTGTACCTAAA
>BLSH010316396.1:126929-143299 GCA_018402905.1 Glandirana rugosa
GTCCTGTGTCTCTGACATAAATCCATGTGTCCTGGCTACAATACCTGTGTTCTGGCTACAGTCTCTGTGTCCTGGATAAAATCCATGTGTCCTGGCTACAATACCTGTGTTCTGGCTACAGTCTCTGTGTCCTGGCTACAATCCCTGTGTTCTGGCTCCCTGTCCCTGTGTTCTGGCTCCCTGTCCCTGTGTTCTGGCTCCCTGTCCCTGTGTTCTGGCTACTGCATTCCCCACCCTAGGCTTATACTCTGGTCAATAACTTTTCCCAGCTTTTTGTGGTAAAATTAGGTGCCTCGGCTTATATTTGAGACGGCCTATACTCGAGTATATACGGTATATGGTTATGAAACACAATATTTAATCTTATATCGTATATACAGTAATTGACAAAAGTGAGTACTCCCCTCACATTTTTGTAAATATTTTATTATATCTTTTCATGTGACAACACTGAAGAAATAACACTTTGCTGTCCCCTCAAAATTACTCAACACACAGCCATTAATATGTACCACATACGTATTAGAAAAACAATGGTGAAATAAACAAATAAATTGATCAAATGTTCATAAATAGTCCATATCCAATGTGTAGGGGATCATCACATCATAGTGACCATTAATATGTGACTTGTATACACCACTTAAGTGGCTACAGCACTAAAGAGATAGTTGGGTATACTTACCCCAGGACAACTTGAACAGAGCCTATAGTAAACTGTATCAAATCACAACCAGCAATGGACATCCACAGAAGGCCTTCACGATTCTCAGATTCAGATAAATCACTCAAGCATTATATAGAGCAGGTTCTCAGAAAAAAACAGAAAAAACCTCCACATAGTGTAAAACCATTCAGTAAAACAATTTATTTAAAAAGTATTGCACTTACATCAATCCTAAAGGTATAGACAAAAATACATCCAATAGTCCTGTGCACAAAGACTGGGCGCAATGTTCTGAGGCGGACACCCTTTCCCCCAACATGTTTTGTCTCAAATTGACTTCAACTGGGGTATAGGTCCACTCATGTTCATTGTGCTATATATACCATATCAATAATTACCTCTAGAACTGTTAAAATTGGGCTTGGCCAATCAGTCAGCTCCACCTGGTTCCGGCCTGAGTTCCAAGCCTCAATCTGGACCAGGTATAGCCTATAGTAAAGCAACTCTCTGTCCATGTGATCACGCCAGCCAATCACTGGTGGGAAGGAGGGACGGTGTTACGCAGCGTCCTGATCACTGATTACCCATCCATCACAGGTTATAGAGCCAAACCCCATTATAACGTCTAAATATCCAAATAGCTGTGCCGCTCGCAGCATCTGGATACAGAGCCGAGTAGAAAAAACAATTAACCGGAATCAGAGGAGCAGGACGCACCAATCCTCGATCGCAGAATAAGCAGCGACCAGAAATGATGCTGCGCACCTCTGGCCCAAACGTACAGGTAGAATGTCAACATCCGGTCTGATCGTCCCAAGCCTCGATCTCAAGCAAAGCAAGAACGAGGACATGAGGCGACTCATGACTCGAACAGCCTTCCGCTTAATATATCAACATCCGGTCAGATCGGGCGCTGGAAAAACAGTAAAAATACAGTAAACATACATCCATAATGTATATAAAAAAGTCACTATAAAGAAAACAAGTAAATAATACGTAAGTTATAAATACATTAAAAACACACATTAAAATTCAATATATTACCCCCACTGAAAACCAAAGGTCAATACAATAATAGTAAAAATAGTAAAAGGTCCCTACTTAAGCAGTACTAATTAAGGAATTAATGTCACATTCAATAATCATCCAGTATGTTTCAATGCGGGACACACCTCTAACACTGGAACCTCCTCTCCATGGAGATACATATTTGTCAATAATAACAAATTCTGTACCTTGAGGATTTTTGTTTTGAAACTTGAGATACTGCTTTGGAACGCTATGTTTGATAGACCCCTTTTTAATACTTGCTATATGCTCATTGACACGAGTCGTAAACGAACATATAGTCCTACCTACGTATTGTTTTTTACATGGGCATGTAATCAACTATACAATACATTTCGTAGCGCAGGTAGTAACATGTCTCATTTCATAGATACAATTAGTAGTCGTAGATGTAAAGGAGCTTGATTTCTTTTTAGTGAGATTATGTAAACAAACATTACATCTACGACACGGGTAGCATCCTTTCATGTTATGAAAGAACGTAGGTTTTACTGGAGGGTCTATCACATTAGATGCTACTTGGTTTCTAATCGATGGAGCACCCCTATAAATTACATTAGCCGGTACGGGAAGGCCCTAGTACCATATCATTTTTTAAAACCTCCCAATGTCTTTTAAAAATATTCTTAATTTGTTTGTATTGGCTAGAAAAAGTAGTAAAGAATGACCATTTAAATTTATCAGAGTTAGCCATACGTTGTTTGTCCTCTAGTAGAGATGGTCTATCAGTCTGGCAAGCCTCATGGATTTCATCGTCTATCATTTCAGCAGAGTAACCTTTGTTTAAAAACTGTTGTTTTAATTTATTAGATTGTTAGAGAAAGATAGAAGGATCCGTACAATTAGGTCTCAACCTCAGCATTTGGCTATGAGGAACCAATTTTAACCAGGATTTATGGTGTCCACTATCAATAGGAATGTAACTGTTGTGATCGGTAGCTTTAAAAAAGTTTTCGTCTCCAATTATTCATTTTTCTTACTTATTTCTAAGTCTAAGAAATGTATATTTTCACCACTAGCCTCATATGTCAAGGAAATGCCGCAGTCATTCCCATTCAAAATGTCATAAACTCATCCAATGAGTCAAGAGTGCCATTCCATAGGAGGAGGATGTCGTCAATGTAAAGGACCCAGAGGACCAATTCGGTCCTCCTTCGAACATAGGCAACATCCTCCTCCCACTTGGCCATAGATAAGTTCGCTAGACTAGGGTAAACTTAGCCCCCGTTGCCACTCCTTTGACCTGAGAGTAGAATATATGGTCAAACCAGAAATAATTATGGCTCGTGACGAACTTTAACAGGTCCATAATAAACCTTCGTTGTACTGGGGGTAAATCTCAGTCTCTTACAAGAAAAAGTCTACAGCTGATAAACCATATTCATGTAGTATATTTGAAAGCTGCTACATCTGCAGTGACAAGGAGATAATCCTCATCTACAGTGATGTTATCGAGGAGTTTGATGGTGTCTTTAGTACCTCTAAGATATGAGGACTTTTTTTCACTAGGGGTTGTAAGTAGAGTTGAGCGAACCCGAAAGTTCGGGTCCGTACCGAACTTTGGGGTGTCCGTGACCCGAACCCGAACATTTGAAAAAAAGTTTGGGTTCGGGTTCTGGGTTTGGTTATTTGATCCCGCCTGTTGAATAGCTGCAGGGCAGCCAATCAACAAGCGTTTCACTGGTTTGCCCTTAGAAGCCATCACAGCCATGCCTACTAATGGCATGGCTGTGATTGGCCAGTGCATCATGTGACCCAACCTCTTTATAAGCTGGAGTCACTTAGTGCTGCATGTCACATGCTCTCTGGCTAGTATAGGGAGAGGATGCTTCCGGCGCTGTGAGGGACAGATTGCAGATATAATAACATCTCATCCTGCATTACAGAACGATCTGATTCTGGACTAGGTATAGATTACTACTACTACTGCTTTTAGGGACAGATTGCGGATCTAATAACATCTCATCCTGCATTACAAAACGATCTGACTGGACTAGGTAGAGTCTACTGCTTAGAGGGACAGATTATTGTTCTAAAATCATCTTCTAGTTCTATAGGGTCAGGTTCCTGCTGTTGCTGTAAGGGACAGATTATTATTCCAAAATCATCGCCTACTCCTATAGGGTCAGGTTCCTGCTGTTGCTGTAAGGGACAGATTATTGTTCTAAAATCATCGCCTACACCTATAGGGTCAGGTTCCTGCTGTTGCTGTAAGGGACAGATTATTGTTCTAAAATCATTTTACTTCCTTTTGTAGCCCTCTAGCACTTTCCAGGACTTTTTTACAGTAATTTTTGTGCCGAAAAGTTTGATAGGGTTCGGGGTTCAGGGTAAAGTTCGGGTCAAGTTCGGTACCGAACCCAAACTTTTTTGTGAAGGTCGGCCGAACCCACCGAACCTGAAAATCCAGGTGTTCGCGCAACTCTAGTTATAAGTAGTAATCAATGTACCACCCGATGCAAGCAGTCACTGAATCAATTTTGCTCACTATCGGGTGGCCAGGGGGGTGGATAGGGTCCTTGTGGACTTTAGGTAGATAATACAGTACCAGAATCCAGGGTGCTATCGGTATTAGATAGGCTTTCTCTTTTTGTCTGTATGAAAGTTTGTCTTAAACCACTATTCCTCCACCCTTATCTGCGGGGTGAATTACTACATTTTTATTCTCGCAGAAAGTCTTTAAACCTAAACACTAGGGTCTCGGGGTGTGGCCAGCATGTGAAGCTCCATAGCTCCGATCCTGATACAGCTTTCAGCTAGCCTTACATACTTACCTCCCAGTTCTTCCTAGCCATCCGACCCTGGGAACGTACCCCCCGCGTTGCTGAGCTGTCTGGAGGCGGAGGGGGATCCTCTGAGCAGCGGCAGTCTGATCCAGGAGCGGAGGTCTGCAGGCGCTGGGCTGGAGTGGCGGCCATCTTGCCCATGAGGCGGCACGGGGGAAGGACGTGGCTCCGTCTGGAGGGGTGAGACAGGCTGAGGCTGCGACGAGAGGAGACCTGGTGTGCCCCCTATTTCGGTTGGTGAGGACTGTGGACATAGAGATCTGCCCTGCTAGCCTCTCTGATCTGGGGTGTGCTGCACTGGGGGGGGACCCGGGAGCCGGACGTCCTCTGCATACAGGGGAGGTGGATGGGCCCCCCGCGCACTAGATCCACCGCACACAGTGACCCCCAACACTCCTACTCCTCGGTTGTACGGGCGTCTGGGCCCTGGCCCCTCACCATGGCGGCAAGCACCCAGACTGCAGTGGAGCCGGCTGAGAGGGAGACCCCCTCAGGGGCTGAATCTATCATGGCATGCAGGGACACGCTGATGGCAAAAATTGACTATCTTGCAATGGATGTGGGTCTCATCCGCCAAGATATGGACAAATTTAGAGGTCGGGTAGCGGAAGTGGAGGATAGAGTGTCAGGGCTAGAGGATACGGTCCACTCAGACTCTAGAGAGCTCAGGGCTCTACAGTTGCAAGTAAAAGCGCTTCAAAATAGAGCTATTGACACAGAAAATAGCTTGAGGCGCAATAATGTGCGTATCCTTGGCCTGCCTGAACGAGCTAAAGGTTCTAATTCAGCGGAATTTACGGAACATCTCCTGACCACAACCCTGGGACTGGGACCTATGCCTCCTACATTTGTGGTGGAAAGGGCACACAGAGTCCCACCAGTTCTTCCTAAGCCTGGCGCGCCACTGCGTCCCTTCCTATTGCGTCTCCTCAACTACAGAGATAGAGATAAAATCCTGTCTGCCGCCCGGGCCAAGCAAGAGATCATATTTGGAAACACAAAACTTTCCTTTTTTCCGGACTACTCCCAGGAAATTCAACAGCAACGCAAATCCTTCACTGAGGTTCGCAGATGCCTGAGAGAGAAAGGCATACGGTTTGGTCTCCTGTATCCAAGCAAGCTACGAGTTACAGATGGCGATCGCACCCGTTTCTTTAATACAGACCTCAGATTGGTTGGATTCGCTTTGAGGAATAACGTCTTGCTTCCACTAGAGCTGTCTGCCCTGGGCCGGCCGGCCTTTCCCCCCCTTTTTTCCCCCCTCTCCCTCTTTCTCCTCCCCTGTTTGCCTCCTGTATACGATGACAAGACGAACATATATAGGGGAGAGAACCTTTACTTTTACTTTTTGTTGTTCCCTTGTTCCTGACTTGCTGACTTCCTCCTGAACAATGAAGAGCTCTGGTAGCTATGGCATTTGGAGTTGTCCTAGCTTGGTTACACCCGACTCTGATTGCCCAACACCTGCCCCCTCCCCCCCTCTCAGGGATTGTGTTTTGTACTGAGACGAGTGGAGGGTTTCTATCTGTTCACTGCAACTCTCCCTGGTACAGTAGCCCTGGACTTCCAGGCCGTTCCAGGCGGGCACTGTACCATTTGGCTGGCTACCTGCGTTGCTTTGGCAGGTGGAGACATGGAGCCAGCTCCACATTAGAAAGTCTGTCTTTCTGATCAATGGTTAACTGTTATGGGTATAGGCTTGCGTCGGTGGCCCCCCTCCTTGTTCTTTTTCTTTTTTCTTTTTTTAATGTTTGGGGTGGACTGTGAGATGCGAGCAGGGTCGGCGCCTCGGTGCCTTATGGGGTTATGTTATGTACTGTTGTTTTTTGTTTGTGTGTTTAAGCTGCCTCTTCTGTCAAAACTTTTTCGGTGCTGCTCCCTGTTTGGTTTGCTGCTCATGAGCTGCCCCCCCTCCCCGGCCTGTAGAGTTCCTGGAAAGCCCCCCGGTTGCATTCCCACCATAGTCATGGGTTCTTCTTATTCATTTTCGGTCCTCTCGTGGAATGTTAGAGGACTCAATTCTAAATTTAAGCGGGCCCTTCTTTTTCAGTACCTCAAACTCCACTCCCCACACATTGTCCTGTTGCAGGAAAGGCATCTCATGGGCAGCAAGTTACTAGCGCTGAAGAAGCCCTGGGTTCAGAGGGCCTTTCATGCCACATATTCCACTTTTGCCAGGGGGGGTCACCATCCTGCTGCATAAAAATGTATCTTGTTCTATCGGAGAAGTTATTACAGACCCTCAGGGCAAATTTGTGGTGTTGGTATTGACGATATATTCTCAAAGATTTGTTCTAGTTACAATGTATATTCCTCCTCCTTTCTCAGCGGATGTTTTATACTCAGTGCTGGACAGGAATACCCCCTTCTGCCCCGCCAGGGTCTTGTTTATGAGGGATTTCAACCCAATCTTGTCCCCTGATCTTGATCGGCCAGTGCCTCCTAAGTCTCACGTGCCTGATCTCGCAGCCTGGGCTCAGACGGCGGGACTTACCGAGGTATGGAGGTGGAGGCATCCGGATGCCAGGTCGTACTCATGTCTCTCGGCGTCTTACAAAATGGCATTGAGAATAGACCTGGCGTTCGTGAATCCCTCTCATCTGGTGGAGGTCCTAGAGGCCACTTATTTGCCTTGTGGTCTCTCTGATTATGCCCCCCTTATGGTCACTCTGCACTCTCCGGCATCTCGGAGTGCTGCGTTGTGGAGACTGGGGTCGCGTTGGGTCTCTCATCCGGCCCTGGCAGACAAGATCCCCCCTCTGGAGGCCTACTGGGAGCAGAATGTGGGATCTGCCTCCCCTGCCGAGGTATGGGATGCCTTCAAGGCAACTACAAGGGGATACTATATTTCCTCTATTGCTGCTGTGGTCAGAGAGCAGGGGTCCACCACAGGAGATTTGCAACAGTCGGTTACAGACCAAACCTCCATGTATGCGGAAAATCCCTCCCCGGCCAACTTCGACCTTTTGTCGGCGGCTCAGAGGGAGTTGCAACTCCATCTGATGGAGGTCACCAGACTAGAGATATACCGGAACAAACAAAACTTTTTTGAACAGGGGGATAGTTCGTTTGCTGGCCATGATGGCTCAGCACGAGCATCCCTGCACCCTTATATCAGAAATCTCCACCAAGGAGGGGAGATTGGTGACATCCCCCTCTACAATTCTTGATAGATTTAGAGAGTATTATGAGGAATTGTATACCTCAGTCTTGCCTTCGGACTTCCGGCCAGATGACTTGCGGGATCTCCTAGACCCGCTGGCGTTGGGCTGGCTGTCCGATACAGAGAGAGTGTCCCTGGTCAAACCATTCACAGCAGCGGAGGTATTAAGAGCTATCCAATCCTTTCCATCGGGCAAGGCCCGACTGTTGTAGAAATTTAGGATGTGTTTATTATGTATTGTCACAGTGTCTCCCAGTGTCGGTTTAACAATATTCTCTGTGTACAGCGAATATGGCTTTAACCGATATTGAGGAAAGGCCATTTACAATGGAAACCTTCCATTATTTGGGAACCACAAGCTACCCGCCCAATCATCCTGACCGGCAGGCGCCCTGAGCGGTTAAGCGCTGGAGCAAACGCCGGTCCGGATCTTTGAGGTGCAAAGCACGTTCTGTGCCGCGGGTGTGTTACCGTCAATCAGGGGGCCCCTGTATTATGTACAGATTGATCTGCTTGGCGGCGGTTCACTTGCGTTATGGAATTAGTATTGCCTTTTATGTAAGGATAATGATCTGTAAGCTTTCTGTGGCATCTGATCAATGTGACAGAAATCTACAGCTATATTCCATTGTGTTGTAATTTATCCTTTAATGAAACAGTAGCATAATCGCTATGGAGCATAGTTCATAGAGCTGTATTTGATAGCGTTTCGTTGTAATGGCAGGTTTTGCATGTATGGTGTTTTGTTTGGAGGGCCTCTGTGAGATAACACGTTGGTTACAGCTGTTTCTCATACAGGCCGACCAAACCCCCCATGCATGCATGCCTCTCCTATTGTATAGTTTGAATATAAACAAGTGTGTCATTGGTTGGTGGTTTGCATTGAACTCATGTCATGTGACTCAGCCTCGGAGGCTGATTGGCTGATTGTGAATTCATCAAGCCTTATTGTTATCTCAGTTTGAGCAGTATAAATAAAGAGACCAGGCATGCAATGGCAGGACATTCCCTGCGAGCTGCCATGTGAGAAAAGCGATCTATGTCTGTGTCTGCTTCAACACGAGTGCACTCAAATGCACTATGCAAAAGAGCTGAAAAGTGCGCTTATTAGCGCAGGCAAAATATAATGCATACAAGGTATTATAATTGCCCTTACACCGACGGGCCCCTTTGCTTGCTGATGTTTTCACTGAATGCCTGGCGAACAGCGCTCTTCCGGCGTCGATGTACCATGCCCATGTTACTCTGATATACAAACCTGAGAAGGACCGCAAGATATGCTCCTCGTATAGACCCATAGCATTGCTTAATAATGATTTAAAGATCTTAACTAAGCTATTAGCGTTTAGGTTGTATCCCTTGCTTCCTTCGATCATAGCTTCGGACCAAACAGGCTTTATGCCAGGGAGGTCGACAGATGTAAATCTCCGTAGGTTATATACCAACATATCGGCCCCCCATATAAACTCCGGAACGCGGGCGGTGGCCGCCCTGGATATTGAAAAGGCCTTTGACACTGTGGAGTGGCCCTTCCTGTGGGAGACACTGCGTAGGATGGGTTTTCCCCTGGTGTTCATCAAGTGGCTGCAGGTCATATACAAATGCCCCACATCTTCTATACAAATTGGTGGTTCTCGTTTTTTGCTTCATCGGGGTACTAGGCAGGGCTGCCCTCATTGTTTGCCATTGCTATCGAGCCGGTGGCTGAGGCTCTTTGTGTCTCTCCACTGATTGCCGGTCTTCGGATTGGCTTGCTGGAGGAGAGGGTAGCCCTGTATGCAGACGATATGCTCCTCTTTTTGCAGGATGCAGGCCCGTCATTGCAGGGTGCACTCAAGGTTCTTGATGGCTTTGCGGGGGTCACCGGGCTTAGAGTAAATTGGACGAACTCCCTTCTGTTTCCTATAGATGAGGCGGCCAGGTCTACAGCCTCCCAAGATGTTCCGTTGCAGTGGGTTCGGGAATTCAGGTATCTGGGAGTACTGGTCTCTAAGACCGTGTCTGACTTTCTAGAGCTGAACTTGTCCCCGGTGGTGCGGGAGGTTAAGACTAGACTAAAGGCATGGGAGAACCTGCCCCTTTCCCTAATGGGATGTATCAATTTGATTAAAATGAAACTCATTTCTAAATTTACATACCTCTTCCGCAGCTCCCCGCAGTGGATCCCTTTCTCCTTTTTTCGCAGCCTAAACAACATTTTTTTGTCCTTCCTTTGGGGACCTAAGCCACCTAGATACAAACTGAGCATGCTAATGCGGCCCTGTGAGCAGGGGGGATGGCCTTCCCAGATTGTTTCAAATATTTTTTAGCCACCCAGCTGGTCACGGTGCCCTGGTGGCTCAATCCGGACCTCTTTAACACAGCCACGCGTCTGGAGGCAGCGGTGGTGGGCTCCTTGGAGGCCCTGAGGCTCTTAATCTTCAGGGGACCTAGGGCCCCGTATGATCTGACTCCCCTGACTACCCTGAGAGCCTGGAAAGAAGGACTGCATTGTGAAGGGTACGCAAATACGGCAATTTTGCCAGAGACGCCATTATGGCTTAACCCAAACCTACCTCACTTTTTCCAGCTACAGGACCCCTCTGCATGGACGAGGCATGGGGTTAAATTAGTGTCACAGGTGGTGTC
The DNA here is from genome assembly GCA_018402905.1 of Glandirana rugosa. Taxonomy (NCBI): domain Eukaryota; kingdom Metazoa; phylum Chordata; class Amphibia; order Anura; family Ranidae; genus Glandirana; species Glandirana rugosa. Next base: position 137,242 of record BLSH010316396.1, read on the forward strand.
TAAGGGTAGTCTCCTCTCTTTTGCCCAGGCCTCGTCCAGATACGGAATTCCATGACATTATTTTTTCAGATACATGCACCTTTCCCGTGCCTTTATAGCTTAGTTCTCCAAATCTGCCTGCACATTCACTCAGTCAGGTTTGGAGCAGGCTTTGAGGACATCCTGTGGGAAAAAACTGACTTCACAATTATATTCCTGGCTGGTCCTTGCCTCCCTGTCACCGCTGGGGCGGTTACGGGAGAGATGGCAACGAGATGTGCCCAATCTAGATAATGATGACAGGGATGACATATGGGATTTCCCATTTAAATCCCTAATTTCAATGAGAGACCAAATGGTGCAGTTTAAAATTGTGCATAGGGCCTATTACACCCCTCATAGAATTCATAAAATGCATCCGGAGGTATCGACTGGATGTTGGTGGTGTAGGGAGGAGGTGAGTGATTTTATGCACGTGTTCTGGTGCTGTCCCAAGATCCAGAACTACTGGGAGGGGGTTGTGGCCCTGGTCAATGTGGTGGCCTCTATGTCCATTGCCCCTTCTATTGAGTGCTGCTTGTTGGGACTGGTGGAAACTCTGGTGCCGACTGTTGCAAAAAGAACACTGATAGGGACCCTCCTTTTTTATGCTCGCAAAAACATTGCTATGCAGTGGAAAAAATCCGCTCCTCCATCCCAGGTACAGTGGAAAAAATTGGTAAATGACTGCCTCCCGCTATACAAAGACACATACGCCTCAAGAGACTGTCCTCTAAAATATGACAAGGTGTGGCGGGCCTGGCTGGAGGAGCCCTCCACAGCATAAGATACGGACTGCCGCAGGTGGCCTCTCATCCCCCCCCAGATTTGGTCTGGTGGGAGGTGATGAGATGCCGGTTATGGGAACGGATGCTGGAGGTCCGGGAAGTGTGGGGCCGGGAGGGAGTGGATGAAGAGCGGCAGAACATATTAGGCTCACCTGAAATATAATGATAAATATACTGTATGAGATTGGACTGCCTATGCACCAACCTCTATAATGTCTGATGCAACTGGTTTGTCTTTTACATGTTGTGGCAGTCGCCACTGTCTGTACTTGTTCTTGAAAATTTTCAATAAACAAAACTTTGAAAAAAAAAACCACTAGGGTCTTGGTGTATCTTCTTGATGGCCATTTTTTCCAAGTCCTTAAGGACTAATTCCTTGAATACTCTCACTGATGGTGCCACCAGCCCTGATGGGTTGAACAGAGAGGGATTAGATAAGTTGGAATGAACCATATCATTGACTACACTTGATGGACATTATCTAGTGGGATTAGAAATCAGATAGCGTTGTATATAAATTTTTCTTATACATTTCTGTACATCAATAAAAGTATTAAACTTGGTCGGGGCGTGGCCTGAAGGAGAACATGGTGGATGTTTCTATACAGAGCTCCAGATAGCCTGTATTGTATCCAGGGCCATCCTGCTCGACCAAGGACGGGTGAGCCACCAGAACACCCAGGGGGGACACAGCATCACCTCAGCTACATCACCACCACAAAATCTCGGCGATCTGTGCCCCTGGCTCCCCGCAATTCGAGCCGCCAGTGCGGCCTACATAGCAGCCCACCGCCGTCCTCTTCTGATCACATCAGCCAATCTGCAAGGGATACTCACCCCCAATCGAGGGGACACATGTAATCCATCCCTTCAAATCATCCATAGGACTGCCAAGCCGTTTCGGGTCCGATCGCCGCACTCGAACTGGCCGCATCCGCAAATTGAGGCCCCGGCTTCAGTTGCGGCCTACTCGGAAGTACGCGATGGCCGCAATCTAGTGGCCGAAAACGATATTTACAGCAACTACACCCCATACAAAAGGAACATAATACCACAGCAGCCCCGGGACATTACCACAACAGTATCTGAATAAAGAAGGCCCCGATCGATTACAGAACAGGATGGCTACCTAGGCCCGAAATTCAGGCCCCTCATCTAGAGCACCGCAACCTCAAACGACACAGACCCATTCTGACGTACCCACGGTCATACAAGCAGCGGCTATACACAAAGGACAGGGGGGCATGTCTAATAGGTGGTACACACCACCTGCACCTCGCCGATTAACGGACTACTATAGCCCAGCCACCATGAATACAGTTCAAGATGGAGGTGGCGCAGGGACTGTTCTGATATCGACACATGATCACTCGGACATCAGAACGAATTCCTCCACTCCCTCACTGTATCAACCGGCCTCGAGGACGGCAGAGGAGAGGGTATGGACACTATACCTGCACCAGGGTACTCACCTACTTCACATCCCTCAGACAGAGGCAAAAGAACAGCGTCCTCCCCGGCCCTCTCACCTAGCAAAGGACCACAGCTTAAGAAACAACTTTGGGCCAAACCTGACATGGTCACCCCTACCGCAGAGCATACCACAGCCCTAGCGGAGATCCCAGCTTCAGACAACCCGGTGTCAGAAACTTCACTGAAAGCTATGCTCCTAACTTTGCAAAAGGATCTTCACAGAGAGCTGCATATCTCAGTGTCCCAGATCCATGACAGGGTAGATTGCCTGGAGGATAGAACAAAGGTGCTGGAGGAACACATGCAAAACCATGTTAAAGCCCACAATGAATTACTTGACGCACACGACCACACTACTTCAGAGATTCGCTGAATAAATCTGAAGCTGGCGGATTTAGAAGACCGCTCGAGACGCCAAAATATCAAAATCAGAGGAATACCGGAAACCGTCAAACCTAATGAGATCACCGCAAACCTCCAGAAGCTCTTCTCCACCCTATTACCTCGCTTACATGCCCGCGATTTACTGATTGACAGAGCACACAGGATTGCAAAACCATCTCACCTGCCGTCTGACATACCAAGGGATACACTAGCAAAGATGCACTATTACTCAGTGAAAGACCAAATTATGTACGCCGCAAAAAATACCAGACCTCTCCCTGCTCCGTACGCCAAAATTCTGCTTTTCAACGACCTGTCCAAAGCCACCATGGAAACACGCAAAGCATTTGCTCAGGTCACATCTATCCTCCAGGAACGAAAAATCACCTATAAATGGGGATTTCCGACCAAACTACTGGTCACCTACCAACAACACACCATCCCTATACTGACCCCAAAGAATGGATACAAAAAGCTAACCAACTGGGGATTTCTGCCACTCTCGTCTGAACCATTGGAGCACGCAAGGAACAACATCATCCAGCCGACACTAAGGAATCACTCCTCTGACAAGGACTGATCCAATATGCTCACACTAAAGTGGGTCTCACAAACATGACGACTCCAGTATGGGGCCGATAACCTTCAAAATCCCACCAGCCCAGGTTACCGTGTGCCACGCACACTGATTGTTATTGTTTTTTTTTGTTCTAACCCTCTTTTTTTTCAGAATATTCATTGCCTGTTGCTTTGATATCATTTGAACTCACAGTTACACTTGGCACCAGATCTAATCAGATAGGTAGACACGGCTACCTGACTAAACTGAGACTTGAGATATCCCCTTATCCTGAATATTTCATTTACTGTTGATTTGAGACTATCTTTGCTTGTATACTCTTCATTACAGGGGGTCTGGTCTCGTTCCTGACTTCTGCAGACTCTAGCCAATCATGCCCATACAAATCACCTCCCTTAATGCCAAGGGACTTAATTCGCCCTTCAAAAGAAACATGATGTGGAGGGAGGCCTTACATCAGAGAGCTGATGTGATCTGTATACAAGAGACACACTTCCTAAAAGATACACCCCCAAAATGCTCTCATAAAAAATTCCCCCACTACTTCTTTGCTAATGCCCCAAAGAAAAACAGAGGTGTTATGATAGCGGTCAGAGATTCCGTTTCGTTTACACTACATGACTGTGAGGCAGACATTGAGGGCAGATATCTAATTCTATCAGCAACCATTGAAAACCAACACCTCACTCTAGTTAACATCTACGCACCTAACACAGCTCAAGGAAGATTCTATCAAACAATCATCTCGAAAGTGACCCCCTTCAAAAACAACCCTCTGATAATTTGCGGGGACTTCAATGACATTATTGATTCCTCCCTCGACACATCAAACCTGTCTAAATGACGGCCTTCTGCCCTGGCCTCCCTTCTTCAAAAGGAAGACTTATATGACCCCTGGAGGTGTCTGCACAACACAGAACGAGACTATACCTTTTATTCCCACCCGCAAAACTCATATTCTCGGATCGACCTGTTCCTCACAGATAAATATCTTCTCCAATCCTTAACCAATGCACACATAGGGGTGATCACATGGTCGGATCACGCACCAGTATCGATTACTTTATGCAATAACAAACAAGCTCCTAGCCATACGGTCTGGAAACTAAATCCATCGCTCCTCACTTCCCCAATGGGCATGGAGGGGATTCGATCCAAGATTGAGTCATATTTCCAACAGAACTCCCAGTCGGTTACTGACCCTTCCATTGTCTGGAATGCGCATAAGGCAGTTCTGAGAGGTTTGTTTATCAAATTAGGCGCACAACAAAAGAGAACACATAGGGCTACGACCGAAAAGCTATTAACCAAAATAAGAGACCTGGAGACACGACACAAAAAGCTCATGTCCCCGGACCTCTTTGAAGAATTAAAGAATGCTAGATTGCAACTCAGTGAACATCTCCACTGCACATTTGACTATTACATCAAACGCCTCAACCTCCAATTTTACGCCTCGGGGAATAAATCAGGAGCCTTTATGGCAAAACAACTTAAAAGACAAGCGGCAAACACAAAAATACAATCCCTAATTATTTCCCATGGCCAGAAACTGTTTAATCCCTTAGACATAGCCAATGAATTTGGATCCTATTACGCTAAACTTTACAACCTCAAAAACTCAGAGATAACTTACCAACCTAAAGAAGATGAAATTGATGCATTCCTGGTATCAGTCCATCTTCCTTCTATTTCTCCGACACAGCTAGCTGAATTATCGAAACCGTTCTTCCCAGCAGAAATTCTACATTCCATCAAACAGCTGCCCCTACACAAAGCCCCGGGACAAGACGGATTCCCAAATGAATACTATGTACAATTTTCACAAATTCTCACCCCATATCTCTGTGAAACCTTTAACCAATATGCCTCTATTGGGAAAATCCCCAAAGAAGCCCTGGAAGGCTTAATAGTCACCCTCCCAAAACCAGGCAAAGACCCAGACAATCCGGCCAATTACCGCCCCATTTCTCTCCTTAATACCGACACTAAATTGTACGCAAAGCTGCTGGCACAACACCTCTCCACAATCATTACTCACCTGATACACTCCGACCAGGTGGGGTTTATACCTCACAGACAGGCGAGTGACGGCACAAGACGCCTCATCGACCTGATTCAGTGGGTGGAACACACCCGAACGCTTTCTCTGTTCCTCGCTTTGGATGCAGAGAAGGCGTTCGACAGAGTGCACTGGACATACATGCAGAAGGTACTCCAAAAGTTTGGTCTGTCAGGAAGCTTTTTAACAGCTATCATGAATAGAGTTGAGCGAACCTCTGGAAGTTCGGGTTCTGCTGGTCCGCCGAACTTCGGGACAAAGTCCAGGTCCGGGTCCGGACGTAACCCAAACGATCGCACAGACACCGAACCCCATTGAAATCAATGGGGACCCAAACTTTTAGGCACAAAAATGGCTGTAACTAAGTCCTGGAAAGCCCTAGAGGGCTGCAAAAGGAAGGAAATGGGGGTACAGGGCTTCAAGCCGCCTGGTCGTCTTGGGCTTGAAGGTCTCCAAGCGAGTTGAGATAAGTACTATCGACAATTTTTCGAAGGACTGTCTGGTTTGAAAACCTCATGGAAGACGTACATACAGGTCACGTGAGACAGCTTGCGGAAGAGACGTAGGTTTCGCTCCTTGTCTCTTTCGCAAGCCCACACAAGGTGGGTGACTTAGTCCAGCTACTCCGCAGAACACGGCAGTGAGCGGACAGACACTCCATATTTGGGGTGGACCAGCCTCACATAGTCCACTCATTACTAACACCTCTCCACAACACGGTCGTCGAAACGCATGTTAAATCACAGCCATAAT
>BLSH010316396.1:154959-172178 GCA_018402905.1 Glandirana rugosa
TACCTTTCCTAAGTGTTATATCCATAATTTTATTGATGATAACACCTCTATCCAGGGGATATTCCTGTATATTATCTATAAGTGGAGATACCCTGTTTAGGTTAATAAGTATATTAGTAGGGTTACCCTCCTTGTTGCAACTGGTCAGAGGGATATCAATATTGGGTTTGGTAGTAACCCCAAAAGGGTCCCTTTTTAGGTTGGGGTCTTACCTCAGACTAGTCTCTCTCCAAGTGTTCCCCCTTCCTCTCGGGTCTTCTTTGTCTGGTTCCTGTACTTACCTGTCCCATAAAAATTAAACTCAGTTCAGCAAAATTGCCTATCACTTTTCCGTAGATACTACTATGTACTGTGCTACCAACTGTAGATCCCATATGTTATAACCTACGACACAACTATATTGCCTTTTTCCTGCTAACGACTTTACTTATCTTTGTAATATGCAAAATTTAATAAAAAACATTGAAACAAAAAAAAAAAAGTATTAAACTTATTAATACTTTTGGGGGAAGCATAAGCCTTTATTCAAAATTGCCTTTTCACTATCCGTTAAAACGACTTGACTCAAATTAAAAATACCCTGTCCATTCATGTCCTTGGTCTGTTTCTTCTGGGCTCTCCTTCCCCCTTGTGAACCTCTCTCTGATCAGACTCCATTCTGGGGTTGGATTTTTCCCTGGGAAAACCCCAATGATGGTTTGGGTTATAACTATAGGGAGACTGGTCAACGTTGTTCCTCCCATTGGGATGATTATATGAATAATTGGATTTGTCCCATAGAGGTGAATATCTATTATATGTCCTTATAGGGGACCTATCTCCACAATAGTAGTTATTTTAATACCTATATTGTGAATCCTTTCCATAGTTGCATGGGAATGCCCTATACTGATCGTCTCTAGAATGTTGTGGGTTGCGTTGAGGTGTGTGGTAACCTCTGCTCCTCCCCCTACCACTGTATTGTCCTCTTCCCCTACTATCATTAAGATAACCCCCCTATTATTATAGGTCTCTTGTCATATGATACTTAACGCATTGCACTAGACCCCGTATTTTTAATATTGGAAGGGGGGGAGCAGGATTGGACTGATTTTGAGCTATTCATAGGTGCTGTGTTTGATGCTTGGTTAGAGTCCTCAGTCACAGCATCCATGGTCAAACCTTCATTTTTCTGCCAGGAAAACACTAACCCTGATTTATAATCATTGATGTCACAATTATACTTCTTATGTTTTTTATTTCTTAGTTCTTCCTTAATCAGGTGATTCTTTAAATTAGTTGCAGGTGTGGAGTACTCAGTCAAGCCTGCATAAATCGAGAGGTTACTCTGAAGATCTTTGATCTCTTTATCAATCAGGGTCAACCTCCTGTGTTTCTTTTTAACAAGAAATTGTAAGAGCTTGATGCCTGCCTCATTAAAAATTTTGAACCACGTATCCTTTTTCCGCTTCACCCTGTTGGGGATGCACGTCCCAACGAAGACCTCTAGGGACCATATGTTCTTTGCTATACTGTTCTAGGAATGCTACATCCAACTCGAGATGCAATTCAGATGTCATCAGATTTTTAAGCCTTAAAAAGGAACCTCCAACCTCCGCATCTACACCTGTATTTGTAAACACCCCGTCTGTGTTAAAGGTGCGAGGAGATCTATATTCAAATACATTCATTATGGGTGCAAATAGGGGGTGCAGCAGAAATAAAAATTGAAAGTAGAAACAATATAAAAAATGCAGCGCTAATGTATTGTGCACTAAAGTGCCTTAGTGCTCAGAAGTATGAATATCCAAATGTACCACATAAATATTAGAAAAAACATTCTTGCTTGGCTTGAGATCGAGGCTTGGGACGCTTAACCTTTCCGGTTCCGGTATTTGACTTCAATGCCCCCTTCCGGCGTCCGATCAGACCGGATGTTGACATTCCAACCGGAAGTTTGGGCCAGAGGTGCGCCGTGTCATTTCCGGTCACGGCTTATTCCGCGGTCGAGAATTGGTGCGACCTGCACCTCTGATTCTGGTTAATTGTTTTTTCTACTTGGATATGTATCCAGATGCTGCGAGCGGGCGCAGCTATTTGGATATTTAGAAGTTATAATGGGTCTTGGCTCTTTGACCTGTGAACAATGGGTAAGATCATGTGATCAGGCCGATGGGTAAGATCATGTGATCAGGATGCTGCATTATGCCATCCCTCCTTTCCATCAGTGATTGGCTGGCGTGATCACATGGACAAACAGTTGCTTTACTATAGGCTATACCTGATGCAGATCAAGGCTTGGAACTCACGCCGGAACCAGGTGGAGCTGATTGATTGGCCAAGCCCAATTATAATGGTTCTAGAGGTAATTATTGATGTGGTATATATAGCGCAATGCATGTGAGTGGACCTATACTCCAGTTGAAGTCCATTTGAAATGAAATGCGTTGTGTGAAAGGGTGTCCGCCCCAGACCATTGTGCCCAGTCTTTGTCCACAGGACTATTAAATGTATTTTTGCCTATACCTTTGGGATTGATGTAAGTGCAATACTTTTTAAAGAAATTCCTTTACCGAATGGTTTTACATTATGTGGAGGCTTTTTTCTGTTTTTTTATGAGAACCTGCTCTATATAACGCTTGAGTGATTTATCTGAATCTGAGAACCATGAAGGCCTTCCCGTGGATGTCCATTGCTGGTTGTGATTTGATATAGTTTACTACGGGCTCTGTTCAAGTTGTCCTGGGGTAAGCGTATCCAACTATCTATTTATTGGTGGAGGCACTTAAGCAGTGTATACAGGTCACAAATTAATGGTCACTATGATGTGATGATCACCTACATGTTGGATATGGACTATTTGTGAACATTTGATCAATTTATTTGTTTATTTCACTATTTCACCATTGTTTTTCTAATATTTATGTGGTACATATGCATATTCATATTTCTGAGCACTAAGGCACTTTAGTGCACAATACTTTAGAGCGACATTTTTTATATTGTTTATTCACAACTAGTTGGGTTGTTGTGCCAGCTGCTTATATATCACAGGGAGAGCAGCATAATATATACTCTACACAGCCATTAATGTCTAAAGTACTGGCAACAAAAGTGAGTACACCCCTTAGTGAAAATTTCCAAATTAGGTCCAATTAGACATTTCCCCTCCCCGATGTCAAGGAACTCGTTAGTGTTACAAGGTCTCAGGTGTGAATGGAGTTACTGATCACTGGTAGTTCAACATGGCACCTCATGGAAAAGAACTCTCTGAGGATCTGAAAAAAAGAATTGTAGCTCTACATAAAGATGGCCTAGGCTATAAGACTATTGCCAAGACCCTGAAACTGAGCTGCAGCACGGTGGCCAAGACCATACATCGGTTTAACAGGACAGGTTCCACTCAGAACAGGCCTCGCCATGGTCAGCCAAAGAAGTTGAATGCACATGTTCAGCGTCATATCCAGAGGTTTTTTTTGGGAAATAGACGTATGAGTGCTGCCAGCATTGCTGCAGAGGTTGAAGGGGTGGGGGGGTCAGCCTGTCAGTGCTCAGACCATACTCCGCACACTGCATCAAATTGGTCTGCATGGCTGTCGTCCCAGAAGGAAGCCTCTTCTAAAGATGATGCACAAGAAAGCCTGCAAACAGTTTGCTGAAGGCAAGCAGACTAAGGACATGGATTACTGGAACCATGTCCTGTGGTCTGATGAGACCAAGATAAATGTATTTGGTTCAGATGGTGTTAAGCGTGTGTGGCTGCAACCAGTTGTGTCTTGGCTACAGTCAAGCATGGTGGTGGAAGTGTCATGGTCTGGGGCTGCATGAGTGCTGCTGGGGGGCTACATTTCATTGAGGGAACCATGAATGGCATCATGTACTTGACATACTGAAGCAGAGCATGATCCCCTCCCTTCAGAGACTGGGCCACAGGGCAGTATTCCAACATGATAAAGACCCCAAACACACCTCCAAGATGACCCCTGCCTTGCTAAAAAAAGCTGAGGTTAAAGGTGATGGACTGGACAAGCATGCCTCCAGACCTAAACCCTATTGGGCATCTGTGTGGCATCCTCAAATGAAAGGTGGTGGAGCATAAGGTCTCTAACATCCATCAGCTCCGTGATGTCATCATGGAGGAGTGGAAGAGGACTCCAGTGGCAACCTGTGAATCTCTGGTGAACCCCTACTCCAAGAGGGTTAAGGCAGCCTGGAAAATAATGGTGGCCACACAAAATATTGACACTTTGGGCCCAATTTGGACATTTTCACTTAGGGGTGTACTCACTTTTGTTGCCGGCAGTTTAGACATTAATTGCTGTGTGTTGAGTTAATTTTGAGGGGATAGCAAATGTACATTGTTATACAAGTTGTACACTCACTACTTTACATGGTAGCAAAGTGTAATTTCATGTTGGCACATGAAAAGATATAATAAAATATTTACAAAAGGGTGGGTGTACTCACTTTTGTGAGATACTGTATAATAATAAATATACCCAGAAGTAGTATATTTTAGCTAAGAGTCAGACATGAAGCTACACTATATTACCAAAAGTATTGGGACACCTGCCTCTACACGCACATGAATTTTAATGGCATCCCAGTCTTAGTCCATAGGGTTAAATATTGAGTTGGCCCACCCTTTGCAGCTATAACAGCTTCAAACCTTCTGGGAAGGCTGTCCACGAGGTTTAGGAGTGTGTCTATGGGAATGTTTGACCATTTTTCCAGAAGCGCATTTGTGAGGTCAGGTACTGATGTGGAAGAGAAGGCCTGGCTCACAGTCTCTGCTCTAATTCATCCCAAAGGTGTTCTATTGGGTTGAGGTCAGGACTCTGTGCAGGCCAGTCAAGCTCCTACACCCCAAACTTCCCTTAGACACTCTCCTAAACCTTGTGGACAGCCCTTCCAGAAGAGTTGAAGCTGTTATAGCTGCAAAGGGTGGGCCAACTCAATATGGAACCCTACAAACTAAGACTGGGATGCCATTAAAGTAAAGGCAGGTGTCCCAATATTTTTGGTAATATAGTGTATATGGAGGATGGGGGGGATATAAATCTTTTATATTAAAGTAGTACTAAAGGTTGAAGCTTTTTTCATGGATATAACTACTTTAAATATAATGCACAATACTGGTAAACTTTTATTTTTAAGCAGCACTTCCCCCAAAAGGGGAAGTCCTGCTTTTCCTCCTCCCACCCTCCTCTCCCATGTTTGGAGTGTCTTTTGGAGGGTGGGCTCAGGCAAACGGAGCAGAAATTCCTCCCTCCACCTTCTTCCCCCACAGCCTCTCGGGACAAGTTAGAGGTCCCAGGAGACTGTGGGACCAATCATGGGGCGCAACGCGGCTCACACATGTGCAACTATATATATGTGAAGCTGCAAGGAGTCATAGTTGGTTGCCCACAGTGAAAATGCCAGTGCCTGGACCCAAAGACCAGACGAAGAGCCAGGTCTGGTGAGCACAGCGCTGAATCCTGAGACAGTTGTGTGTTTTTTAGAAGAAAGCAGCTACAATATTTGAAGATGCTGACTTTTACATTTTTGTTTACAGGGTGAAGATCCTCTTTAAAAGTAATTGTAATGCCTTATATTACCTCCAGTCTATCAGCCTCCAGCTTCTCTGGGTTCAGATGCTGATCTTTCCTGCACAGAGCCCTTAAAGTGGCTGTAAACACTGGATTTATTTTTCAAAGGACAAACTTTTCCTACTTACCTGCTCCATGCAATGCTTTACACAGAGCAGCCTGATTCTCCTTCACAGTTGTCCCCGCCAGCATTTCTGTCTCCTTCTGCCTTCAGAGTGCCCCTATAGCAAGCTGCAAAGTATAGTATAGAGTGCCCCTATAGCAAGGTAAAAAGAACTTCTGCCTTTAGAATCACTCACTTACTTCTCCTGCTCAAGACTATATGTCCCAAGAACATTGCTCCTCTCACATTCACAAATTCTCAGGCACTTACTGACATGCATGGACAGTGTACTGAGGTACATGTGTGCTGCACTGTATTTTCTGATATGTAAACAAATTCTGCATTCTGTATGCAGGCCACTAATCGGCTGTCCAACTAATTGATTACGAAAATAGTTGTCAGACGAGAGTAGCGTCTCTCCTCTGTTGGGCCTCTGTTTGTGGCCAGGCTGTGTAAAAGTCTCACACATGTGGTATCACCATACTCAAGAAGAGTAGCAGGTTGGTTTTTTATGGTGTAATTTTTGCTATGCACATGCTATGTGTTTGAAATATCTTATAAATTGACAACTTTGTGTAAAAAAAATATGTTTTCATTTTCTTTCCACATGTTCAAAAGACTCATTATGCCTCATAGATTATATGTTGGGGTGTTTGCTTTCCAAAATGGTGTCATTTTGTGGGTAATTCAATCTTCCTGGTGCTCCAGGGCCTTCAAAATGTGATAGGTACTCCGGAAACAAAATGTGTAATTTATGCTCCTGGAACACCTGGCGGTGCTCCCTACATGTTGGGCCACTGTATGTGGCCAGGTTGTGGAAAAGTCTCACACATTTGGTATCGCCATACTCAGGATGAGTAGTAAAATATATTTTGGAGTGTAATTGCAAGTTTACCTATGCCATGTGTGAGAAATAACTTGTTAATATGATAATTTTGCAAACAACTGTGGGAAAAAAAATGCAAGTTCAAAAAACTCACTATTCCTCTTACTAAATACCTTGGACTGTCATCTTTACAAAAAGGGGTAATTTGGGGTGTATTGTACTGTCCTGACATTTTAGGGCCTCAAGAAATTAGATAGGCCGTCAGTACATTAGGATTGATTAATTTTCAGTGATGCATAGCATAGCTTGTAGACACTATAACTTTCACACAAATCAATTATCATACACTTATCAGGATTTTTTTTACCAAAGACATGCAGCAGAATACATTCTGGCCTAAATTTATGACGAAATTTGATTTTTATTGGATTTCTTTTAAAACAGAAAGTAGAAAATATTGTTTTTTTTTTCAAAATGTTTGCTATTTTTCGCTTATATTGCAATAAATAAAAAACCCAGTGCTGAATAAATACCACCAAAAGAAAGCTCTATTTGTGTAGTATGATTGAGTAATTGTTATTCAAAGTGCGAGAGCACTGAAAGCTGAAAATTGATATGGGAAGGAAGGAGGAGAAAGTATTTAGTATTGAGATGGTTAAAATCATGAATGGTTTAGAAAGCATTACTGATGTGTACACTTGGGCTGAGGGGAAGGAGTATAAGGCCAGGATAACAGCAAATATGTGACCTGTGAATCCAAACTTCTGAAGAGCATATGTCATTTATGACCAGTGGATTTGGTCAAATGCCTTCTCTCTGTCAGTCGATAGCAACAGAGAGTGTCTCTAGCAAAATGAATCACATATATAGGTGCAAAAAAGAAAAGCTTGACCAGACTTTAGAGGCAAATTAGGACACAAAATAGTATAAAAATCCATACAATTTTATTCATAAACAAAGTTTTAAAAGCATGTGAAATCATGCATCAATAAAAGCCATGCACTTCCAGTTCCGGCGCCACATGGAGTAGTAGCACTCCACGCTAGCTCCTTCATCCACAGCCACAAACCAGCTTGGAAAGCCAGCCCAGAGCACCCATCGTTCGGCTACATCGCCCGAACGCCATCCGCAGTACAGGCTCGCACCGACGAATGGACCGATTTTTGGAAAAAAGTGGCCCGCGCGCAATGCCGGCCGCGCTACAAATCGAGACCGGGGACGCGGCCTATAAAACGATCGTTCCGGAAACGCGCGCAATGGAAGCGAGCGTCCGGCAGAAAACATTTGTTCCGGAGACGAACGCAATGGAGGTGAGCGGCCACCATCCACTCTCCTCATCACATACAGATGCGAAATCCCACGACCGGATAGCTCAGGCGGTCGCTGCCATTCTCGCACCCACAATAACCACCATGGTAGAGAGGGCCGTGAATGCAGGGACGCAGCTCATCAGAAAGGAGCTCAGCGAGCATAAGGCTCGCTTAAATGAAGCAGAGAATAGGATAGCCAGCATGGAGGTAGATCTTTACCAGCTTCAAGGAGCTGAACAGGTCCAATCGAAAACTAACCAGTGTATCCTCCAAAAACTAGATGACCTTGAAATAGGTCAAGGAGGTGTAACCTACGCTTCATAGGGGTTCCCGAATCTCTCCAACAGTCCACCCTCATGGACTTTTGCGCTAAGCGCGTACCAGAAGCCCTAGGCCTACCGAGACCTTACACGGTGGAAAGAGCCCACCGCATCGGGGACATGCAATCCCCAAAACCACATGCCTGCTTACTTCCATTGATGCTCTTCCACCTATCAATAATTGTCCTGACTGTTTTAAATTCCCCTCTCAGGTTCTCAACCTGGACACCGGCTCCTAATCTCCACATCTAGTTCACATCCTTCATTCCGCCTTACCCATATGAGGTGCATCTCTTGGAATGTGAAAGGCCTTAGATCCCCCATTAAACGGATGAAAATCCTGAGACACCTCAAGAGGGTAAAAGCGGACATAGCTCTCCTACAGGAGACACACCTAACACAACCAGATTTCCATTGCTTTAAAAAGCTATGGGTGGGCTCGGTCTTTGGATCAGATGCTGTCGACCGCAAAGCAGGGGTCACAATCTTGATACATAAAAATCTCCCATATAAACTCATTGCCGAAAACTCTGACATACAAGGTCACCTTTTGACGATCCACATCCGCATCTTTGATAAGGATTTGCGAATCTCTAATGTATATGCCCCAAATAATCCCGTCCCCCTTTTTTTGCTAACTTAACTTCCAGCTTAACAAAATACCCTCATGTCCCCCACATAGTTGGAGGAGACTTCAACTCCACCTATCCCGTAGCAGACGACAGATCCCGTCCCCTGAAAACAAACCGTATCCTACGCGACTTGGAACCTACACTCTTAGCATCCACCATGGACTCCCTACACATGACCGATCCCTGGCCCTTACTTCACCCCCTAGAGAGGGAATTCACCCTTTTTCCAATCCTCATAATATTTTCACAAGGATAGACTATTTTTTCGTCACAGACTCCCTGGTCCCTAGTCTCAGATGCCGAAATACATGAGATTGGAATCTCAGACCATGCCCCATCTCACTCTATTTCAAGATTCCATTGCACAACCAAAAATCAATGTCTGGCGTTTCCCACAATACCTGCATAATAATGCAGACTTCCAAAATTACATGCATACGGCCTCGACAGAATATACTGAGGCTAACTCCTCTCACTTAGCCAACCCAAATTTATTCTGGGACGCGGAGAAGGCCTTCCTTAGAGGGAAAATAATTGCATAAGCAGTCACTTTCAAAAAGCACTCCTTGTCCAAGTTTAAACTAGCCAGTTCTCGCCTTAAGCTAGCCCAGAGGAATTTATCCGCTAACGAAACCCCCCAACACAAAGCGGAATGGAAAGAAACCAAGTCAGAATTCCTGGGTAGAATTGATGGAATTGGCAAAGAAATCCCAACTAGAAGCCCAGTTCTACAAATACGGTAACAAAGCTGGCAAACTATTGGCCAGACTGGCCAGATGCCCATATTCCCCTACACACATCACTGCCCTAAGAGACCATCAGGGAGACCTCAAGAACCCCCCCAGGCTATTAATCAAGTCATGACAAGATTCTATAAATGCCTATATGCCCCTGATCAAACCAAAGATGCTCTAGCCCAGAGTTTTCTCGATAAGCTGCAACTCCCTTCGATTTCTCCGCTGAACCTTGACAAACTAAATGCTCCCATCTCAAGCTTCGAGATCTCACTTGCTATCAAGCACCTAGCCCTGAATAAAGCCCCGGGCCCAGATGGTCTCACGGGCGAATTCTACAAAACCCTACACACAACCCTGGTACCCACACTTCTGGAGGTCTATAATGGCATCTGGGGGGGAGGCTCCTACCTTCCCTCCGGCAACCAAGCACTTATAAAGCTACTGTCCAAAAAAGGCAAAGACCCCTTAGAGCCCAAATCCTACCGTCCTATCTCACTTTTAAACTTAGACGTTAAAATAATAGCCACTAGGCTAGCAGATATCCTTCTGTCGCTGATACACTTGGCACAATCAGGCTTTGTTAAGGGCAGAACAGCCTCATTAAACATCCGCAAGATGCTTATGATCCTAAACCATGCTGACAAACACAAAGGGGGGGACTATGCCATCATCACCCTGGACACGGAAAAAGCTTTCGATAATGTCAGCTTCCAATGGCTCTTCCGGGTCCTGGGACAGATGGGTTTCTCGGGCCCGTTTGTTCACTTGATCCGAGCCATGTACTCAGCTCCCACAGCCAGGCTGGTGGTGGCTGGTCTTCTCTCAGATGAATTCAAGCTTTTCAAAGGTACCAGACAGGGATGTCCCTTGTCTCCCCTCCTGTTCAACTTAGCGATTGAACCCCTATTCAGGTATCTCAACACCACAGCCCCTATACACAGTATTAAAATTGGATGCCACGACTCTGCCTTTTTCGCAGATGACATCCTAATATTCTCGGTGGATCCCGCTAAAGACATGCCCAATATCACACAAATCTTCAACGACTTTAAACTTTTCTCCGGGCTATGGATAAATTACAATACAAGTGAAATACTCCCCATAGGCATTAACCCTAATAGACCCTGGACCTCACACTCCCCATTTTCTTTAGCCAAATCCCACATCACCTACTTAGGCATCAAAATTGGGACTACCCCCTCTACCCTTTATTCTCTCAACTTTCCTCCTTTACTCACTAAAATTACCTAAGAGCTGGAGAACTGGATGGACCTGCCTCTGTCGTTACTGGGGAGATGCCACCTATTCAAAATGGTCAGCTTCGCTCGCCTGTTATACCCCCTGCAAACAATTCCATTGTTGCTCAAACATAAAGATATCCAAACCCTAAACAAAACAATCTCTAAATTCATTTGGCAGTGAAGGAGACCCCGTATAGCATTGTCCAAACTGCATCTCGCCAGGGGCGACGGAGGCATCAGCTTCCCTAATATTAGATTATATAATTTAGCATGTTTGTTGCGAATTGGGCTAGACTGGTCAAGAGAAGTTTCCAGATATGCTAATCTGGCCTTGGAACAAGAAATGACTCGACCCTTCACCTTGAAGGCCCTTTTTCACGCTCCCTGGAAACAGCTGACCTCCGACCTTCAACACAACCCACTGCTGTTGGATACAGCTATAGCTTGGAGGGAGGTTCATAAATTATTAAACCTTCCTATGCACATATCCAAGCGCCTCCCGATTCAAGGGAACCCAAACTTCCCTCCAGTCACCCTTCACCAAGCCTTTTCCATTTAGCAGGAACGAGGCCTCACCACCTTCGCTTCTCTCTGCAATTTAGAAACAGGCCAATTGAAACCTTTCTCTGCTGTAGCCAGAGAATTTTCCCTACCACAAAACCACAGTTTCTATTACTGGCAATGTGCTCAACATCTACGGAGTCTCTGCAAGGACGGCTCCAAGAGATTTCAGTCCTCTCTCATTGATGCTCTTCTGGACGCCAACTCCTATACTATCTCGGACATCTACAAACCACTACTTGCTAAGACCTCCCTCCCTTTCTCTTCAACATCTGCTAAGCACTGGGGTAACGACTTCCAAGATCCTAACCTTATAGACAAAATCATACAGTGATATCACAAAACACTAAAATTGATCCCATGCGAACAATGGAGAGAGACGCAATTAAAAATTATCCACCGGGCTTACATCCTGTTCCTCTGGGATTGTCATAACACCACTTCTATGGCCTGTCTCCATTGCACTCAACCCAGACCATCTCTGACCCACCGATTCTGGTCGTGCTCCTTCATCTCCATCTTCTGGGACAAAATCATCGAATTCATCCACAATATTACCCTGCTACGAATCCCAAAAGACCCTTTTCTCCTAATCTTCGGCTACTGGGACAACCAACCACTGTCTTGGTCATCTGCTGTGACCCCCCCACACAAGGACTGGATCCTCCTGTGCCTCTTCGCAGTGAGGGGAACAATCCTAAAACACTGGACATCTACCTCCAGCCCTTCTGCATCTCAAGTTAAACAAGAGCTGATAATCCAATTTCACAAGGAAAGGACAACGACGGATTTCAACCTTCCATCTGCAGCCCAACATTTTTACAAACGTTGGAAAACCTTTGCGGACCACACCTGGCCCACACCAACAATTAACCACACCCTCGATACCTTTTTGTACTCCCGCAATCTAAGGGCATCTTGAACTAAAACTAGTCTGCGCCCACACCAGGGCAACAATTCTGGCATAAGCTGTTTGCAGCCCCCCCCCTTACCCTTCCCCTTCTTTCTCTATATCTTTTCTTAGTTTTTCTTTTCCTCAGGATAATCATCCAGTTCTCCAACCACCCTACCTAGCATATTATATGTACTTTCATTACAAATGTATCTAGCTACTGGCATAGGTATGCTCCCTAGAAACCTTTACCATTTGTAAACTTGTAAGCAAGTTGCATTTGGAGTTTTTTTTCTACACCTGTCTAACTAATATTATCCTGTAATGTTTCAAAATTTTCAATAAAATCTTATTAAAAAAAAAACATGCAACCTCTGCAACTATCCATTCCCTCTCTCTGATCACTACCTTATTAGTTTCACTCACTCCCTCTCCTCCACCCCCTCTCCCTCCAACTGCCTAAAAGTTACCCGCAGAAACCTACGTTATCTCAACCCTTCTCTTCTCTACTCTGCTACCGACAAACTCTATGACAAAATCTCACCCCTATCCTGCACCGACCTAGCCACTTCTGTGTACAACACTTCACTTCTAGCTTCACTGGCCCCCGTCACTACACACAGAATCAGACCCCAACCCCTTCAACCTTGGCAAACAGGTTATACTAGAAGTCTGAAAAAACATAGCCATGCTCATGAGCACTTGTGGCGTAAGACTAAGTCTCAGAAAGATTTCAACCAGTATAAATCTGCTCTCCAAAAATACAATTCCAGCCTCCTCACTGCCAAGCAGACCTATTTTATCACTCTAATTAACAGCCTATCATCCTGTCCCCATCAACTCTTCTCTACCTTCAACTCTCTACTTCGTCTTCCATTGCCTCCACCCACCAACTCACTCACTGCCCAGGAGATTGCCGATCACTTCAAACAGAAGATTGGTACAATTTGCGAGGAGATCTCTACTGTTTAAATACCCTCCATGCTTTACACTACATGCCCACTGGTACTATCATTACTTCCCTCTTTCAACCCCACTACTATAGACAAGGTTGCTGAACTACTTGCTAATGTCCATCTTACCACCTGCCCTCTGGATCCTGTTCCCTCGCAAATGCTACATTCACCATCTAGCTCTATTCTACACTCTCTAACCCACATCTTCAATCTCTCCCTCTCTTCCAGCACCTTCCTCAACTCTTTAAAACATGCACTTGTCAGCCCCATACTTAAAAATCCCTCACTGGACCCATCCAATCTTGAAAACCTATGCCCTATCTTCTTGCTCCCCTTTTTATCCAAACTCTTTGAATGCCTGGTCTACAACCGACTGAGCAAACACCTTGCTGATAATAGCCTTCTTGATCCCCTTCAGTCTGGATTTCGTCCTCAACACTCCACAGGAACTGCTCTCCTAAAACTAGCAAACTACTAATGGCCAAAACCAATGAACACTATGCATTACTCCTACTCCTGGACCTCTCTGCTGCCTTTGATATGGTTGACCAAATCCTCAAAAAACTCCATGCCTTCGGTCTCCGTGACTGTACTCTTCCCTGGTTCTCTTCCTACTTATCCAACCGCACCTTTAGCATTACTGACAGTTGGGGTCCCCCAAGGTTCTGTTCTTGGACCTCTCCTATTTACAATCTACACCTCCGCCCTGGGTCAGCTGATAGACTCCCATGGCTTCCAATACCACCTCAATGCTGACGACACCCAAATCTATTTCTCTACTCTTCAGCTGACTCTTTCAATCTCCTCACATATCACTAATTTACTAACAGATATTTCAGTCTGAATGTCACATCACTTCCTCAAACTTAATCTATTCAAAACCAAACTTCTAATCCCCCCCCCCCGTGTGCCCATTCCCCTGATCTCTTTGTCAAAATTGATGGCACAATTACAGTTACATCACCAGCCTAATCTCTAAATACCAACCTATTTGTCCTCTTCGTTCTTCTCAAGATCTCCTGCTCTCTAGCTCCCTCATCACCTCCTCCTATACTCGCCTCCATGACTTTTCCAGAGCCTCTCCAATCCTATGGAACGCCTTACCCCAAACTGTCCAATGATCTTCTACTTTATTAGCTTTTAGATGATCCCTGAAAACCCTTCTCTTCAGAGAAGCCTATCCTAACCACACCTAACAACCGTATTTTAATTTTCTGCATCAGCTCATCCTCCACAGGTATTACCTTTTGTCCCTCTTGTCCCTCCCTTTTAGCTCGTAAGCTCTAACGAGCAGTGCCCTCTGATTCCTCCTGTATTGATTTCTATTGTATTGATTTGTATTGTATTTGTACTGTCTGCCCCCATGTTGTAAAGCACTGCGCAAACTGTTATATAAATCCTGTATAATAATAATAATAACTATAAGCCCATCCCCGCATGCCAAGGTCCTAGGTGTAGTCCTGGACTCTGAACTCTCCTTTATGACCCATGTCCAACCACTGTCCAACTCTTGCCGTTTCAACCTCTGCAATATCTTCAAAATATGCCCATTTCTAACCAATGCACAACAAAGCTTTTAATTCACCCCCTTGCCATCTCTCACTTTGACTACTGCAACTCCCTCCTCACAGGCTACCCCCCTTCAGTCCATCATGATTGCTGCTGCCAGATTTATCCACCTTACCAGTCGCTCTGTGTCTGCTACTCCTCTCTGTCAATTCCTCCCCTGGCTTCCACTCAAACAACAAATTAAATTCAAAATACTAACTACTACTTACAAAGCCATTCCCAACTCTGCCCCCAGCTACATCACTAACCTAGTCTCAAAATACTAACCTAATCGTCCTCTTCATTGTTCTCAAGACCTCCTGCTCTCTAGCTCCCTCATTACCTCCTCCCATGCACGCCTCCAGGACATTTCCAGAGCCTCTCCGATCCTATGGAACTCCTTACCCCAATCTGTCCAATTATCTCCTACGCTATTAGCTTTTAGACGATCCCTGAAAACCTTTTTCTACAGAGAAGCCTATCCTACCCACAGCTAACAACTGTATTTTCATTTTCTCCATCTGATCATCCCCCACAGTTATTACCTTTTGTTCCACTCAACCCTCCCTTCTAAATTGTAAGCTCTAATGAACAGGGCCCTCTGATCCCTCCTGTATTGATTTGTATTGTAACTTTACTGTCTGCCCCCATGTTGTAAAACTCAAACTGTTGGCGCTATATGCATCCTCTATATTATTAATAATAATAACATGTACACATATATACAACAATGGAAAAAATAGTCCACCAAATTGTATTAAAAATGTTGCAAAATAGTGAGTGGATAGGTCCCTGTGCATCAACGTGTTTCGCTTGTCCGCTTCCTCAGGACACACAAAAGGACAAAAACAAGATTCACTACATTAATAGAAATTGTGCACAAAATCATAAACTTGTTATTACCACAACATAACAACATATTACATCCATCAAAATATATATATCTTGCCTAGAAGAGTGAGCACACCGTTAAGTTCCTCCACCCAAACTTCCTCATCCATGTCTTTATGGACCTTACTTTGTGCACTGGTTCAAATTTCACGCCCCCAACTTTGTAGGAACAGTTTGGGGATGGCCACTTCCTGTTTCAACATGACAGGGCACCAGTGAACAAAGCAAGGTCCATAAAGATAGGATGAGCAAGTTTGGGGTGGAGGAACTCCTGACCTCAACCCAATAGAATACCTTTGGGATGAATCAGAGTGGAGACTGTGAGCCAGGCATTCTTGTCCAACATCAATGCCTGACCTCACAAATGCACTTCTGGAAGAATGGTCAAACATTCCCATAGACACACTCCTAAACCTTGTGGACAGCCTTCCCAGCAGAGTTGAAGCTGTTGTAGCTGCAAGGGTGGGCCAACTCAACAATGAACCCTACAGACTAAGACTGGGATGCCATTAAAGTTCAAATGTACGTAAAGGCAGACGTCCCAATACTTTTGGTAATATAGTGTATATATGTAAATGCACATAAGCAGAACAATATTGAGCATGTCAAATGAGCATAAATGTCTACGGAATCCTACATCAATCTCAACATATTTACTTAAATAAATGGTATGTATGTCTACAAGCCTGCAGTGGCGGTGACTATAGATCCAGGATCACATCACTTCAAGGAGGTCAATCACATTCCAAATCATATACAGTAGTATGGATGAAAGGCATATTAGTGGCTACTCATATTCATGCAAGGTGCCAGTGAGTAGATGAATCATAGATACATTTTATATCCACAAATACAAGCCCATGATGCTAAAAAGCAGGTCCCTCCTACAGATATACAGTATCTCACAAAAGTGAGTACACCCCTCACATTTTTTTAAATATTTTATTATATGTTTTCATGTGACAACACTGAACAAATGACACGTTGCTACAATGTAAAGTAGTGAGTGTACAGTTTATATAACAGTGTAAATTTGCTGTCCCCTCAAAATAACTCAACACACAGCCATTAATGTCTAAACCACAGGCAACAAAAGTGAGTACACTCCTAAGTGAAAAATGTCCAAATTGGGCCCAACGTGTCAATATTTTGTGTGGTCACCATTATTTTCAAGCACTGCCTTAACCCTCTTGGGCATGGAGTTCACCAGAGCTTCACAGGTTGCCACTGGAGTCCTCTTCCACTCCTCCATGATGACATCACGGAGTTGGTGGATGTTAGAGACCTTGTGCTCCTCCACCTTCCATTTGAGGATGCCCCACAGATGCTCAATAGGGTTTAGGTCTGGAGACATGCTTGGCCAGTCCATCATCTTTACCCTCAGCTTCTTTAGCAAGGCAGTGGTCTTCTTGGAGGTGTGTTTAGGGTCATTACAATGTTAGAATACTGTCCTGTGGCCCAGTCTCCGAAGGGAGGGGATCATGCTCTGCTTCAGTATGTCACAGTACATGTTGGCACTCATGGTTCCCTCAATGAACTGTAGCTCCCCAGTGTCGACAGCACTCATGCAGCCCCAGACCATGACACTTCCATCACCATGCTTGACTGTAGGCAAGACACACTTGTCTTTGT
>BLSH010316396.1:175855-188970 GCA_018402905.1 Glandirana rugosa
AAAACCTACGTGGGTCCTCTCCTAACTCCCATCCAGAGATCTATCCTATGTTTTGTTCCAGTGACAGGGGGTGGATATTGACCGGTAACGTCGTTCCTCGATACCTTTCCGTCTATGTCTGTTTTTTGTCTCTTTAGGTTCGAGTTGAATGACTGGTCAGACGGTGGTTGGCTTAAGTGGACGGACTGTCACGCAAATTTTCCGTCCCCTAACCAATGTGTGTAAACGTTCACATACGTATTCGACGTCCGGGGCTGTTCCGAGGGACACATGACTTCTGATCTCAACTCGCTTGCAGACCTTCAGGCCCAAGACGACCAAGCCGTCTTGAAGTCCTGTTTCAGGCCCAAGCCCAGGCTTTTTACAGCCATTTTTGTGCCTAAAAGTTCGGGTCCCCATTGATTTCAATGGGGTTTGGGGTCCGGGACAAAGTTTGGGTTCTGTCCGGACCCGAACCCGGACTTTGTCCTGAAGTTCTGCCGAACCAGCAGAACCCGGACTTCCAGACGTTCGCTCAACTCTAGTCTTCAGTACACAGGGAGCCTTGTCGGGGCCTGCAGCTTATGCATACACTTGCAAATGTGTGTAACCAATCCCCTGCCTTTTAAACGCACTGTCAGGCAGGTGAATTCGGTTGGTGGCAGACTGGTCAGTAAGTTGAGCTTGGATTTCTCTGTTTTTTGTCTGTATCTGCCTTTCCATAGCTCCTTGCTGCAATGGCCAGTTATAGGTGGGGGACAGTGACCTTGTTTTGTATCCTATCTAGAGACCTACCCTCAATCCTCTCCTGGGTGCATCCAAAATGGAGTTCCCGACCAATTGGCGGGGGGCATCCACCTGGAAGCGGAAATGACGCCGCCAGTCATGTGGTCGCTGACGCACCACCACAGTCACATAAGAGTAAGTATACGACCCCCCTTGTTTTGCAATTGGCATAGTGTTTCGGTTTAAATTTAGCCCCATTTGGGAAAATGGGGTTACGGGTGGTGCACATGTATTGACAATATCCGCACCCACCACAAGGGAATGTGCCTAAGTATTTGCAAGGGTCGCCCAGGGTGGGCGACGCAATACATGTGCACCACCCATAACCCCATTTTACCAAATGGGGCTAAATTTAAACTGAAACACTATGCCAATTGCAAAACCAGGGGGGTCGTATACTTACTCTTATGTGACTGTGGTGGTTTTTATGTAGGAAAGACTATCCAGGAGTTTTGGAAAAGGGCCTATCGACACATACAAAGCATGAAAACAACCAATCGAGATTTACCACTTGGTCGGCATGTATTGACAAAACACAATGGGATTTTTCCTAAAGTGAGATTCCTCATTCTAGATCGTATCCATCCCAACCCACGTGGTGGTGATTGGAATAAAATCCTCTTACAATTGGAAACACGCTGGATCTATTCTTTGAAGGCCACTATCCATCCAGGTTTAAACTAAACCACTTCCTACAAGCCCTTTTTAGAGGGTTTTGTATCAGGGGGTTGGGAACAATAGTACTACTAATGACTAGTGCAATTTGGGTTTTTTTGCCCCCCTTTTGTTCTTCCCCCCTTTTTTTTTTCCTTCTTTCCTCCTTGTCCTGTGAGCACCCTACCCTCCAACTGTATATTTGCCTTCCCCCTTTTTTTTTTTTTTTTTTTTTTGTTGGAATTCTGCCTTTATGATTGATATACTTTTTTGATGTTTTTGTTAGATTTAAAGAAATAATATAAAAACATTTGTGAAGGGTGAAATGATCTGCTGCAATATTCTAACTGGTATCTTATATTATTTTATTCTATTCCATCTATAATGAGATTCTGTCGGTTTACATTGTTGTTTTTGTTTTTCGCTAGTCTCCACAAATGGTCATTTCCCAATTTTCAGGGTTATGGTGGCGTGCTGTCTTTTGCTCCCGTGCTTTCCTGGCCTTTTGCCTTGTTCCTTTTTCTGACCCGGCGCACCCAAGCCACCCGCCGTTGGCCAGGGTGGCTACTCCGCCCTTCTCTGGGAACTGCTCAGCTGTTTACGGCACCGCCCGAGATCTTTGATCTTCAGCGGCAGCCTTTACCACCTAGTGAGTGTCACGTCTGGATTCACCAGGCGCCGCCCACCCTCCGCTTGCATTCCAGAGGAGGGAAGTGCATTGGCGACAATATGACTGGCGGCATCATTTCCGCTTCCAGGTGGACGCCCCCCGCCAATTGGTCAGGAACTTCGTTTTGGATGAACCCAGGAGAGGACTGAGGGTAGGTCTCTAGATAGGGTTTCCGCCCCCATGGTTTGAGCCAATCAGTACCGCTGGTGTACCCTTATAAGGTTCTCAGCTGAACAACTGAGTGATTGGGGTAGTCGGCACTCTAGTTGAAGGACGTGTAGGGCACTTTGGTGTGTTGTTTCGCTTTTTGACAAAGGTAACAACATTTCTAACTACCTCTTTTTTTGTTCTGTCTTGGCTGCTCTGGGTTGATCGCTTTGTGATACCATATATATAGGGCATTATTTAGCATTACCCTTTGGTGTTTTGTTCAATTCCTTTTTAGTTCAAGACACCACAACCCGAAATGGCCAGCTAAATATTGTGCATACGGTAGTCTAACAGGTAACAATGCTCCCCTTTTTCTTTTGTCCCTCATTGATTTTTTATTTTGACACACATGAGACTGATCGTTATTTTGTTGTTATTATATCCTTTTTAGTGTTCAGCCTGGAGAGCTTTTTCCCTTTATTTAAGGGACTTAGACTAGTTGTACTTGTTGCCGTACATTTCGTTGTTGGTCATTGTCAGTGGGGTTAGTTTGGCCCCCTCCTGTGTTCATGTCAGGTATTTTAGCCTACTTTTTTCAATACTATAATAAAAATAAGTAATTATATACCTTATAAATACCTCTTTTCTATCTAGATCACTCCCACCTACACTGGGTCCTTTCCTTCAGGGTGGTACCTGGAGTTCTTGTTGGAAAAGGTGCTCGGCTTGGTCCTGGAGAGTGTGTGGGTGTTTTTTGAAACAGCATGCCCCAATTTTTAAAATCCTATCAACCTTACTTTGAATTTTAACCCTTTTGGGACATCCACTTTTTGAATAGGTATGGCCACGATAATATATTTAGATTGATAGCAGTTGTTTTGTCATCTTGACATTTCACCCTCTTTCCTTATGTTTCAGAATCATTTGACCCACTATGTACAAGATAATACCTCTGATGAAGTACTATGAGTACCGAAATACATTAGGTCTTGTGTATGTGTTTTGTTAATTATCTCATTACATTGTCCATGATTGTTCATTTTCATTTAATTATATTTTTTCTATTTTAATACTATCAAATAACTTTGCACCAATAAAAATATATTTTTTAATAACACCTGTTTTTTGTGCCTTTGAAAATCCCAACCTGAGGGTATCTAAATATTTCAGATGTAATTAGGGATGATGGCATATGGATGGCTGTGATGCAGGAACCACTTTCAATATTTCTTATCTTTATGTAGAGCAACAATTCTTTTTTCAGATCCTCAGAGAGTTCTTTGCCATGAGGTTCCATGTTGAACTTCCAGTGACCAGTATGAGAGAGTGAGAGTGATAACACCAAATTTAACACACCTGCTCTCCATTCACACCTGAGACCTTGTAACACTAATGAGTCACATAACACCGAGGGTCCAATGCAGACATTTTCACTTAGGGGTGTACTCACTTTTGTTGCCAGCGATTTAGACATTAATAGTTGTGTGTTGAGTTATTTTGAGGGGACAGCAAATTTACACTGTTATACAAGCTGTACACTCACTACTTTACTTTGTAGCAAAGTGTAATTTCTTCAGTGTTGTCACATGAAAAGATTTAATAAAATATTTACAAAAATGTGTGGGGTGTACTCACTTTTGTGAGATACTGTATTATGCTAGAAATGGCCTTTTGAATACATCCATTGGTTACCATCAGTGGCATCGCTATTGGGGTGTGGAGGGTGTGCACTGCACCTGGATGATACCCCCCAGAGGGGAGACACTCAAGCCGCAGCACTGCTGTCTTTCTCCCTGGCGGAAGCTGTCTGTGGAAGAAGAGCTGAGAATGGAAGGCAGTGCTGCCCAAGTTAACAGCTAGTGATTGGTTGTTTGAATGCAGGGCAATCCTAGCAACCAATTGCCAGATTGCAGCTCCCACCCTCTGTCCAGACCCGCTGTGTCTCCAGCCCGCTGGACTGTCTTTGTAAGGTAAGACAGGAGGAGTAGCAATGAGGGGGCAATGTGGGGTGGGGAGCTGAAGACAGCAATGAGGAAAGGGGGAGCTAAGGACAGTAATGGGGCGCTGTGAGGGGGGCTGAAGACAGTAATGGGGGGCAGGGAGTGAGACTGAGGACAGTAATGAAGTGCTGTGAGGGGGGAGCTGAGGACAGCAATGGGCAACTAAGTAGCTGAGGACAGTAATGGGGTACTGTGGGTGCGGGGGGAGCTGAAGACAGTAATCTGGGGTGCTGTGAGGGGGGAGCTGAGGACAGTAATGTGGCATTGGGGGACCTGAGGACAGTAACAGGGCACTATGAGGGGGGCTGGGGACAGTAATGGGGTGCTGGGGGGGTGAACCTGAGGACAGAAATTGAGTGCTGTAAGGGGAGTTGAAGACAGTAATGGAGCACTGGGGAGAGCCTGAGGACAGTAATGGGGGGCTGTTGGGGGGGCTGAGGACAGTAATGGGGTCACTGAGGACATTAATAGGGGGACTGAGGACAGTAGTGAGGTCACTCAGGACATTAATGGTGCTGCTGAGGACATTTATGGGGTCACTGAGGACATTATTGGGGGGACTGAGGACAATAATAGGGGCCTGAGGAAAGTAATGGTTGGCCTGAGGACAGTAATTGGGTCATTGAGGACAATAATGGGGGACTGGGGACATTATTGGGGGCCTGAGTACAGTAATTGAGTGGCTGAGAATATTAATTGGGGGGGACTGAGGACAGTAATTGGGTCGCTGAGGACATTAATTGGGGGGGACTGAGGACAGTAATTGGGTCAGTGAGGACATTATTGAGAGGGACTGAGGATAGTAATAGGGGATGGAGGACATTATTTGGGGGGACTAAGGTCAGTAATAGGGCAAGAATTAGGTCACTGAGGGTATTAATGAGGGGAGAGCCCCGCTGATGTGCTAACCTGCTCGATGCCCTATTGAGGAGCGACACCATGTTTTACCACATCGGGCGACACCAACCCTAGTGACATCACTGGTTACCATGTTGCCTTCAAACACAATTATGACCCATCTGTTCCCAGGTTTGTCGCTCTCGATCAGGTAAATGAAGACCCACGGGAGGGGAACCTTTGATAAAAGGGTCCCCTGTAGAGAAGCAAAATGGATATATGACCTAAAGACATCATGTTTCTGGGACTTAATGATGTCCTTAGTTTTAAATTATTTCTGTAGCTTCACGTAATCTCCAGGTACATAGTGGACTTCCCCTTCATAACGCCTCTTAATGTTCTGTTCAGTAATATTTAATCCGTAGTGTCGTTTTTTAATATGCATCTATTTGGATTCACACTTAAGGGTTAATTTTCAGTGCTTAATTGTGTTTAATTGTGGTTACAGGAATTATAATCCTTTATATGGCTTTGTGTATATTTATCCAATATCTCTTGATGTGGAAGGGAGGTTACCTCTGCACCATTTATGTTACACATTCTGGCTGTGTGAATGGGTGTGTTTGGGTCTTCTCTGTGTGGGCTCCACTGTTGACTGATGGAAGTTGTGCCTTTTCCTGATTTGCAGGCTTTGCGATGGCACCCATGCTCCATCATCGCCCGCACTATGCCAACTGGAGCCGTGGGACATCTTCGGCTGTGCTGACCAGTGTGGCCTGTTTGGCGTCCATCCAGTGGTGGGGGTATTTAGGGTTCCGACCGGAATGCTCCAATTTTTCAGCTCTCCTGGGAAGTAGCAGGCATTTTTGTTACTGGTACGCAATCTTGTTTTTTGTGTACACTGGGCCGCATCCCTGTTTGGTCATATGGTAAAGGTTCCTCTGTGTGTTTGTTTCCCAATAGGACATGTTTGGGATGGTGATATTGCTGTAGGAGGGACCCCCCCTTTTTAGTATCATGGGCCTCTATCTGTGGATATAAAATGTATCTATGATCCATCTACTCACTGGTGCCTTGTATAAATGTGAGTAGCCCCTAATATGCCCTTCATCCGTACTATATCATCTGGAATGTGATTGACCTCCTTGAAGTGATGTAATCCTGGATCTTTATTCAATGCCATTGCAGGTTTGTAGGCATACATTAAAATAATACAAAATAAAAATAATAAAAAACAACTCCTGCGCTCGGATACATCAACCAGAAGCGGAAAGACCACAAAGAAATTTCTTTATAGACGTGACGTTCACTCAGCACTTTGACGTTCACTCAGCACTTGATGGTCTTGCTGCCCTCCTCAGGACCATGGGAATCCAAAAGGAACTGAAGAAAAACACAAAAGAGAGGGGCGCACCGACCTAGTGCAATACCATAAGACCATATATTAAAATTACAGAAATAAAATATACTCACAAACGGAGCAATATAGAAGACATATTGACAATTGATGGAAACTTCCTCCAAGGAACCAGTCTATCTCCACCTCAACAGGGGGACCAGACAGCGTCCATATACTAGGCTAACACGTTTCAGGGCTCTGAGGAAGAGGGTTCGCCCTGGAAACGCGTTAGCCTTCCGAATCTGTCATTATGAGTGTAAAGAAAGGCATTAAATAATGTAATGAATTTTTCCATTTTTGATTCCAGCTGGTCCACTCTATCCATGAATGTGATCAAGGATCTGATGCACACATTAAGCGATATCTGTCTGAAGGAACACTCGTAAGGATAAAAGCATCACCTTCATTGTGGTGACCATAAGGGTTTCTGTCCCGTGGGGAAATCAGAGATGGGGTCACAGTGTGTAGAAGAATCCTCCTTGTGCTTCTGCTTGCCTACCTCTGCATCTGCCGTGTGTTGCACAGGAGTGATGGCTGGGGACATCCTGGGCTTTGATTTAACCGTGCTCCTGGTAGATGAAGGGGAAGAGAGGGGAGAAAAGATCAGCGCTGTGCAGGGCTGCATCTTTTCTCCCCTTACTTCCTCTTTACACTGCATTCAAGCAGCAGCAGGAGCCATTGGCTCTTGCTGCTGTCAAACAGTGGGGACGGGCCTAAGTCACGATGTGTACGTTTATCGAGAGCGGCTCCGTAGACACACACCTCTGGAGCGTGGGGACTATCTCTCCCTATAGCCAGCAGCTGGCTATGGTAGTCCTGCAGAAGAAAAGGAGGAGCCAAGATTAACGCCAGGGACCCCAGAAGAGGAGGATCAGGGCCAGTCTGAACAAAACCACTGCACAGAGCAGGTAAGTATAACATTTTTGTTATTTTAATTTTAAAAAATTGAGTTTAGTAATGTTAGGGCTGGGCTCAGCCCTCCCTTCTCAGAGCAAGCTGCTCAGCTGAGGGTTAATTGACAGTCTCAGCTTCCAATCTGTCTCACCTGATGTCCATATCCTGCTCGTTAGCCAGCTCTCCTAGCTATAAAAACTGCCTGGATCAGATCTCAAACGCCTTTGCCTGGTCATCATCTCTGGATAATCTCTGCTGTGTTTTCCTGTGAAAGACTTTTGCCTGTTTGATGTTCCTTCTGGTTTCTGGATTAAAGACTCTGCTCAGCTGACTTCCCTTCTGGCTCCAGAACCTGCATGCTGTTTGTTTGATTTCACTGATCTCTGGACCCCTGTTTGCTGGCTTGCTCCATCCATCCGCTCTGGCTACCGAACCTTGCCTATGTTTTGACTTTGTTTGCTCTGTCTGTTCTATTTTACCATTTTTTTTAACTAGTGTGATTTTTAATGCACTTCTGTCTCAGTCTGATTCATGGTTCCTGTCACAAGTAGCACTTTAACCTGAAAAACCTTCACAATCAAAATCCCCAAGGGCACTGAACGATGACTAACCAAGTGTGAACTTGCTAACACAACTTGAGGAATTTGTTCTACTATTTTGATATTGTAAGTTAGATGATCATTTGTTAAGACCCTTTCTTTCTCAAAAACACAGTAACCAGTTGTTAATTTGCCATTTTGCAACTTGAATATTTTCATTTTTGCACCAAAGATTTTCATGGCTCCTTCAAGCTGGAAAGACCAATAGTGTTGGGAGAATGGTTCAGACTGAGCAAAAGTTCGGCCCAAACATCGCCTGTTTGCCCAAATGTGCGGGGCACTCGGCGGGATATATTCCCACAATGCACTGCACGCTTCACAGTGCATTCTAGGGCCCTAATTGGATGAAGCCTTGAAGCTTTGCCAATTAGGACACAGAGCTCCGTCAGCACCCTGATTGGACAAAGTGATGATGACTTTCTCCAATCATGGTTCAGTGCTCATAGTCCCACCCCACACTATAAAAGGATCCTTCCCATAGGAAGCTTTTGCAGTGTGTTCACTTATTGTGAGTGTAGAGTGTTACTGTAGTGCTAGTATAGTATGTCAGTATAGTGTAGTGTCAGTGTAGCATGTTAAAAAGTGCAGTGTTTAAAAAGCATTACATAACATTTAGTGTTGTATACCCTTTTTTTTCTGCATGTTTTTTTTTGTTTTTTTGTCCCCTGCCTGCCCCCTTTTTTTAAATTGTCAGCCGCAGTTTTTCTGACTGCGACGCTGATGTTCCCCATTTTTTTTATAGTATTTACATTTCTGTCAGCTTCAGCCCTCAATTTAAAGTGTGCCAAAACCCCACTTTTCATTCAATAAAATGCATTCAATCACACATTTCCCAGTATCTATTAAATGTAGGTAATAAGCCCCCATCATGTCTATGTCCACAGGCAAAGGTGGAGTGTTCTGTCCTCAGACATGGCACAATTGTCCCTGTTTAGTGATGATGCATGTGCTATCCAGCCACAGCATGCAGAAGATTTGGTGGACTGGCTTATTAAACCATCCTCATCCTTCTCATCCTCTATGACCCAAGCTGACACTAGTGCGCAGTCCATCGCAGCTGCCAGAGTGGCTTATTCTGCCTGCTTGTCCACAGTTACTCCTGCCATAGCCCCAGCATCATGCATGGAGGAATCAGCTGAATTATTTGACCGCAGTGTCATCCACTTGCTTCTTGAGGATGGACAGACATTACTTGATTCTGATGTTGGTTCTGAGGTAGAGGAAGGGAGTAACATGAGCCTACAGAGAGAAGTGAACACTGATAAACAACAAACTGGTAGCCATGTTCCCCCAGCTGCAGCATATTACCAAGTTGTCTCCAGTGATGATCAGGATGGAGGGGATAATACTGATGAGGTCACTGACATGACTTGGATGCCAGATAGAGCAGAGGAGGAAAGTGAGGGGGAGAAACAACCCCAACAATGTCCTCCAGAGGCAGCCATCATAGAAGAGTAAAGAGCAGCCACCCTATTCCACCACATTGTGGAGCTGGTATCTCCCAGCCCACTTCCCACAGCTCAGCTGTGTGGGCCTTCTTTAGCACATGTGCAGCCAATCCCACTGTTGCAATTTGCAAACTTTGACTCAAGCAGATCCAGTATGGCAAAAACACCAACCATTTGGTTACCACATGCTTGACTAGGCACTTAGCCTCCCACCACTCAGCCCGTCGGCAAGAGCACCCGAAAGCCATACACAAGGGACATAATTCTTCTGCTCCTCACTCCTCCCCTTTCATGTCTACCCCCACTATATCTCATGATGACCTCTCAGCAGCCTCAACTGACTGGGATGATGGTACAGCAAAGAGTGTCACAGGTCCTTGCAACACATCTGCCAGCAGCACACCACCAGCAGTAGAGTATAGCAGGCACATTTCTCTACCCCAGCTGCCGCATTGAGAGAAAAAAATACTCTACCTGCCACCCACATACCCTAAATTCCAGCTTTTCCAAATTTCTGGCTTTACAACTCATGCATCTCTGTCTGGTGGATTCTGCCCCCTTCTGTGAATTTGCAGAATGTGCTGTACCACAATGGCAGGTTCCCAGTCTCTATTTTGCTGCACATGAGGCCACTCCAGCTCTATACCATCATGTGGAAAGCTATGTTTTGGCATCATTGGGCAAGGCAGTCAGCCACAAGGTCCATAATACTGCTGACACAAGGCCACAAAGGAATGTTCAGGAAAATATGTTTCATTCACAGCACACAGGGTAACTCTGCTTGCAATTAGGAAGGATGCAGGATAGGGCTCGGTGCTGTAACTTGTTTTGTTGCAACTTCTCCATACAGCTGGTGGTGATGATGTGAGATCTGCAAGCTCCACCCCCTCCTCCTCCATGCCCTCCTCTGCTTAATTGTCCTATGAACCACCAGTACCCCTAAGAATTAAATGGGCCTTTCAATGAGTTAGGCTAAAAGATGCCATGTAGTGCTTCAGCTGGTCTGTCTAGGGGACAGGAGCCATACCAAAGCAGAGCAGTGGTTCCTGTCATGGAAGCTTGAGCCAGAAATGGTGGTGTGTGATAATGGAACTAACTTGCTGTCCTCCCTGCAACAGGGAAAGTTGACACGTGTGCCATGCCTTGCATATGTCCTCAATTTGGTGGTGCAGCATTTCTTAAACAGGTACCTAGGTTTGTAAGATATTCTAAGGCAGGCCAGAAAAGTCTGTAGTCATTTCAGGCGGTCATACACAGCCAGTGTTCAGTTGGCTTAAACTCAGCAGGAATTCCACCTGCCCATAAACCGCATGATTTGTGACATGCTCACCAGGTGGAACTCAACTTTGGCAATGCTGCAGTAGTTGCACATGCAGCAGGGGGACAACAACGAGTACCTATGTGAGTATGGCACAAGGACAGGCTCAGGGCAGCTTGGCTGTTTTTCCCCACGCCAATGGCTGCTGATAAAGGATGCATGCACTTTACTATCACTGTTTGAGGAGATGACAAGGATGGTGAGCCGTGACAATGCATGCATCAGTGACACACTCCCTCTTGTGTTCCTGCTGGAGCATACTCTACATGGCATTATGGACAGGGCACTTGAGGCAGAGCAGCGGGAAGAAGAGGAGGACTTTCTTTCCTCTCAAGGCCCGCTTTATGCAGATGCCAATCTTGTGATGTCACAGAACACACAAGATGAGAGGGAGGAGGATTGTGGCAGTTTTGGAGGCATAGAAGCAGAGGAAGACATACGTCAAACCTCAGTCTCCAGAAACCTTGGGGGTAGAATGTGGCTGGGTGGAGGCAGTTCCAGTTACTGTAATCCTCAGTGACCCCTAGGACTCTCTTTGCAAATTTATGGTACATGGGCTCCCTTATTCTTCAAAGCCTGCAAAAGGACCCAAGAATTTGTGGCATCATGGATAAGGATCAATATTGGTTGGCAACCCTCCTTGACCCCCTTTACAAGGGGAAAGTCTCTGAACTTATCCTGCCCTCGCAGAGGGAGCACAGGATGAAATATCTTGAAGACACCTTAGAGAGGAGTTTATGTAACACCTTTCCAGACTCTGGTAGGTTACAGTCTCATGGAAAAGCTAGTTTTGAGGCTCCTGTTGATCAAAGGGGGAGCGGTGCAGAAGGAGGCCGCCTCAATGATACATTTCAAAAAATGTTTCGTCCTCAGCACCCAGGGCTGTCAGCTTCATGTTCTCATTGGCAGCCTCTGCATTATATGGTGGAAGATTATCTAGGGGTGAAAACAGACATGGAGAGCTTTCCAGTAGACGATCCACTGAGTTTAAACCACTAGCCAGAACTTGCCCAGTATTCAATTGAGCTGCTGGGCTGTCCTACATCTAGCATGCTTTTAGAATGGGCATTTAGTTCTGCCAAAGGTTTTGTGACAGATAAAAGGGCGTGTCTGTCCACAGACTCCATTGACCAGCTGACATTTGTCCTGGATTAGCAGGAGCTAACATGTCCCTGATGCTGATGTCACTGATTGTTATTGGGATCTCAAATCTCTGCAAGACTGTCTAGGCTGCCTAGCTTTGTGGATGTTGATTTTATCATGAAGTCTTTTTTGGTATAGGTTTCATGGGCACAATTAACATGGACCAATTTTCATAAAATTTCAATCTTTTACAGAAGGCAGATTCTTGCTTTCATCAAGAGTATTTTTAGAGGTTAGGGGGTGAAGGCACCACCAACACCCAAAGACCAATTTTCCCACAACTGTCTGACAGGGGCATCAAATTTCATTTTTGTACAGCAAGACCAATACTTACTTTCATCAAGAGTACCTCTAGAAGGTTACAGGGTGAAGGCACCACCAACACACAAAGCCCAATTTTTCCACAGCTGTTACTTCTATCCAAAGTCTGTAAAAGAGACACCAGACTTTATAAAAAAAAAATGTTAATCTTGGCCTTAATGTACTATAATTTGGGTTATTCACATAAGGCTTGCTCACTGTGGTGCAAAAATGTGTTATCTGCCAAAGAAACACTAGAATTTATCCAAAAAATCTCTAATCTTGTTCTGAGTGCACTAAATTGTGACCTCATCATACAGACTGGCTCCCCAAGCAGTTGTTTACAATATAAAGAAAGCTTTCAGGGAAATCAATTTAATTGTCATGTTTTTCTTTATAAATGTCAGTTTTGCTGCAGCAGGTTCTATACATGTTACAGATATACCACTTTATAGGCAGACCAAGGGCACTAATGCATTTTTCATTTTTATTGTTTCACTTTAAGCATCATTAAAATCACTGCTCCTTAACCACTTCAGCCCCGGAAGGATTTCCAGCTTTAGGACCGGAGCCCTTTTTGCGATTCGGCGCTGCGTCGCTTTAACTGACAATTGCGCGGTCGTGCGACGTTGTACCCAAACAAAATTTGCGTCCTTTTTTTCCCACAAATAGAGCTTTCTTTTGGTGGTATTTGATCACCTCTGCGTCATTTCTGATCGCCGCTATAAACAAAAGAAGAGCGACAATTTTGCAAAAAAACCCAAATTTCTTACTTTTTGCTAAAATACAAATCCAAAAAAAAAAATAAAAAAACATTTTTTTTCACCGTTTTTGGCCGATTTATATTCTTCCTCATATTTGCGATAAAAAAAATCGCAATCGGCGTTTATTAATTGGTTTGCGCAAAAGTGGTCACGTTTACGGATGATGAGAATTCA
>BLSH010316396.1:217127-233612 GCA_018402905.1 Glandirana rugosa
TCAAAATTTTGTAGGACGACAGCAAAGGTGGACCTACACGACTTCAACCACCACTTCCACAATGCGACTGGCCTACTCCTCCACCATCTCCTCCTCCTTCGCTTTATCCTCCTCCTCCGTGGTCCTCCGTTTCTCTTTACGGGACGTTAGGAGCTTTCCAGGCGAGCCATCCATTCCCTGCACAAACAAGTCAGGGACAAGATCAAGTGTGCACTGCGCAACGCCATCTGTGGCAAGGTCCACATAACCACTGATACGTGGACCAATAAGCATGGGCAGGGACGCTATATCTCGCTAACTGCACACTGGGCAAATGTAGTGGCGGGTGGGCCTAAGGCGGATAGCAATTTGGCGCATGTCCTTCCGCCACCGAGGATTGCAGGGCATTTCTCTTTGCCTCCTGGTGCCTCCTCCTCCTATTTCGCTTCCTCCTCCTCTACCACCTCCTCATCCGGTCAGCGTAACACCTTCACCACCAACTTCAGCACATCCAGGTGGAAACGACAGCAGGATGTTTTAAAACTGATATGTTTGGGGGATAAACCCCACACTGCACAGGAACAGTGGATGGGCATTGAACAACAGACATATGAGTGGTTGTTGCCACTGAGCCTCAAGCCCCGCCTGGTGGTGTGCGACAATGGGCGAAATCTCGTAGCAGCTCTGGGCCTAGCCGGTTTGACGCACATCCCTTGCCTGGCGGATGTGCTGAATTTGGTGGTGCAGAAATTTCTAAAAATAACAATCAGAGCTGCTGCAGAAAGTGTGGGCCGTCTGTGTGCGCTTTCGGCGTTCTCATCCTGCTGCTGCTCTCCTGTCTGCGCTGCAGTGGAACTTCGGCCTTCCCACTCACCACCTCCTATGCGACGTGCCCACAAGGTGGAACTCCACCTTGCACATGCTGGAGAGACTGTGCGAGCAGCAGCAGGCAATAGTGGAGTTTCAGCTGCAGCAAGCACGGGTCAGTCGCTCTCCAAAACAGTACCACTTCACCACCAACGAGTGGTCCTCCATGCGAGACCTGTGTACCATATTGCGGTGTTTTGAGTACTCCACCAACATGGCCAATACAGAGGACGCTATTCTCAGCGTTACTATCCTACTTCTATGTCTCCTTTAAAAAACACTTTGGGAAATGATGGAAGAAGATGTGGCACAGGAGGAAGAGGAGGAGGAAGAGGGGTCATTTCCACGGTTATCAGGCCAGTCATTCACAAGTGGCTCGGAGGGTGGGTTCCTGCACCAGCATAGGCCAGGTAAAAAAATTTCAAGCCAGGGCACAGTTCTGGAGGATGAGGAGGATGAGGATGATGAGGAAAAGGAGAAACCGTGTTCACAGCAGGGTGGCACCCCACGCAGCTCGTGGGCATCACTGGATTGTGGTTGGGGGGATATGGAGGACACAGATGATACACCTCACACAGAGGACAGCTTGTCTTTGCCTCTGGGCAGCCTGGCACACATCAGTGACTACATGCTGCAGTGCCTGCGCAACGACAGCATAGTTGCCCACATTGTAACTTGTGCTGATTACTGGGTGGCCACCCTGCTGGATCCCCGTTACAAGGACAACGTGCCATCCTTAATTCCCTCACTGGAGCGTGATCGGAAGATGCCCGACTACAAGCGCACTCTGGTAGACGCGCTGCTGAGGGCATTCCCAAATGACAGCCGG
This sequence comes from Glandirana rugosa, assembly GCA_018402905.1. Lineage (NCBI taxonomy): Eukaryota > Metazoa > Chordata > Amphibia > Anura > Ranidae > Glandirana > Glandirana rugosa. The sequence continues at coordinate 218,803 of BLSH010316396.1, forward strand.
GGCTCAGTGGAAGCATAAGGCGAAGGCAGAGGAGGAGGAAGAGGTCGCCAATGCAGCTGTGGCACTGCCAGCACCTCAGAAGGCTGGGTTAGCATGGTTGAAATGTGGAAGAGCTTTGTCAGCAGCATGCCACAACAAACAGCACCACCAGCTGATAGGCAACGTCTTAGCAGGAGGCAGCATTTCAGCAACATGGTGGAACAGTATTTGTGCACACGCCTACACGTACTGGCTGATGGGTCTGCCCCCACTGCCCTCAACTTCTGGGTCCCCAAATTGGTCACATGGCCTGAGCTTGCCCTTTATGCCTTGGTGGTGCTGGCCTGCCCTGCAGCCAGTGTATTGTCTGAACGTGTGTTTAGCACAGAAGGGGGCGTTATCACAGACAAGCACAGCCACCTGTCCGAAGCTACCCCAATTAGAAAAAAAAACAAACAAACAAAAAACAGTGTTGGCTACCTCCTTCTCCTCCTCCGCCACTTCCACCTACACCGCCACGGTCACCGCCTCCTCAACCTCCCACTCCACATCCACCTCCACCTCCACCTCCATTTTTATTTTTTTTCATGTGATTTTAAGTTTTTTCCCTATCCACATTTGTTTGCAGGGCACTTGTCCTACTCTTACCCCCATTTTGCTTCCCTTTGCAGCCCTCTAGCCCTTTCCAGGACTTTTTTAGAGCCATTTTAGTGCCCAAAAGTTTGGGTCACCATTTACTTCAATGGGGTTCAGGGTTCAGGGTCAACTTCAGGTCAAGTTCGGGGCTGAACTCAAACTTTTTCACGAAGTTCGGCCTAACCCGCCGAACCCGAACATCCAGGTGTCCGCTCAACTCTAATTATTACTGGTAGCATCTCCAGGTAGGAATCTTTGCACAGTATTTACAAAAGTAATTTACAAAATACATATATAAATACAAGTTAAGTATGATACAATTATGATCTTCCTTTACGATGTACAGTGGATATAAAATGTCAGGGTTCTGTTATGTAGAAAAGTGAGACAAAGATAAATTATTTCAGAACTTTTTCCACCTTTAAGGCCTGTACACACGGTCTGATTATCGGTCAACAATGGTCATCCAACAGCCTGTTGCCCAAAAATCCGATCGTGTGCACGCACGATTCTACAGCTGATTTCCAATCATCATCCAACAAAAGTTGGATAACGAGACTAGAAAACTTGTGTTGGTCAACAAGGAGTTCACCGATTGTTGGCTGGTGTGTACAGAAGTTGACCAACCAAAAGTTGGAAGTGCAAACTCACATGCTCGGAATCCAGGAAGTGTTCGGTCGTATAACCTGTGTTCATAATTCACAAATCACATTCACCTGAACTTCCTCATTATACGCTCGGAACACGTCACTACGTTCGGCTTTGTTGGCCGATTACTTGCTTTACGTTAGTACGCTAGACCAAACCGCCATCACACAATTTGGGAAAAAGTTGGACGTTCAGTTGACCAACCATCAGCTCGCGTGTACGAGGCTTTAATGTGACCTATAAACTGCACAACTCAATTTAAAAACAAACTTTAATCTTTTAGGTGGATGGAACTAAAAAAAAAAAAACTAAAATAATGTGGTTGCATAAGTGTGCCTCTTATAACTGGGGATGTAGCTGTTTTCAGAATTAAGCAATCACATTCAAACACATGTTAAATAGGAGTCAGTACACACCTGCTATCATATAAAGTGCCTCTGATTAACCCCAAATAAAGTTCAGCTGCTCTAGTAGGTCTTTCCTGACATTTTCTTAGTTGCATCCTACAGCAAAAGCCATGGTCCACAGAGAGCTTCCAAAGTATCAGAGGGATCTCATTGTTAAAAGGTATCAGTCAAGAGAAGGGTACAAAATGATTTCCTAGGCATTAGATATACCATGGAACACAGTGAAGACAGTCATCATCAAGTGGAGAAAATATGACACAACAGTGACATTACCAAGAACTTGATGTCCCTTCAAAATTGATGAAAAGACGAGAAGAAAACTGGTCAGGGAGGCTGTCAAGAGGCCTACAGCAACATTATAGGAGCTGCCTGAATATCTGACAAGTAATGGCTGTATGGTACATGTGACAACATTCCCATATTCTTCATATGTCTGGGCTATGTGGAAGAGTGGAGAGACGGAAGCCTTTTTTTACCAAGAAAAACATCCAAGCCCAGCTAAATTTTGCAAAAACACATCTGAAGTCTCCCAAAAGCATGTGAGAAAATGTGTTATGGTCTGATGAAACTACGGTTGAACTTTTAGGCCATAATTCCAAAAGATATGTTCGGTGCAAAAACAACACTGTACATCACCAAAAGAACACCATACCCACCGTGAAGCATGGTGGTGGCAGCATCATGCTTTGGGGCTGTTTTTCTTCAGCTGGAACAGGGGCCTTAGTCAAGGTAGAGGGAATTATGAACAGTTCCAAATATCAGTCAATATTTGCACAAAACCTTCAGGCTTCTGCTAGAAAGCTGAACATAAAGAGGAACTTCATCTTTTAGCATGACAACGACCCAAAGCATACATCCAAAGCAACAAAGGAATGGCTTCACCAGAAGAAGATTACAGTTTTGGAATGGCCCAGTGAAAGCCCAGACCTGAATTCGATTGAAAATCTGTGATGTGTTCTGAAGAGCGCTGTGCACAGGAGATGCCCTCACAATCTGGCAGATTTGGAGTGTATTAGCAAACAAGAGTGGGCAAATATTTCCAAATCAGGATGTGCCATGCTGATAGACTCATACCCAAAAAGACTGAGTGCTGTAATGGAATCAAAAGGTGCTTCAACGAAGTATTAGTTTAAGGGAGTGCACACTTATGCAACCATATTATTTTAGTTTTTTTATTTTTACTTCCCTCCACCTAAAATATTTCTGTTTGTTGTTCAACTGAGTTGTACAGTTTATAGGTCACATTAAAGGTGGAAAAAGTTCTGAAATGAACTGAAATCTTTGTCTCATTTTTTTACATCCCAGAAACCTGACATTTTAACAGGGGTGTGTAGACTTTTTATATCCACTGCATATTTATCTATAATGGCTATAACATTTTTCAAGTTATATTCATTTACAATATCTCACAAAAGTGAGTACAGCCCTAACATTTTTGTAAATATTTTATATCTTTTCATGTGACAACACTGCAGAAATGACACTTTTCTGGCGTAGCCATGTCGGCTGAAGATGGTACATGGCTGCTGAAGCAGCTCCAGTTTCGTTCTCACTCTCCACGGCCCCCGGCCCACTACCACACACTCTGTCAGCTCCGGGGGTAAGCACATTGAATATCTGTAACGTCTGTGCACCCTATGGTTAAAAGTAGGTGGCAGAAATCCACTGCCCCGCCATCACAGGACCTGCGGCATTCCTCCACAATGGAGAGATGCCTAACTAGGCCTGCATCCCTGGCCTCGAGTTTGCAGAGCGATCTGGTGGCTCTCAGGGGGGACAGGTCTCTGGCCAGGTCTCTGGCCACACTGCTGGAGACCCCTCAGCAACCCACTCAGTATTAACCCCTGAGCTCCTGGATGAGAAACTCCAAGCTCTTTTACATCAGTTAACCCACAATATCTCCCAGGCTGAATGGAAAATCTCCCAGGAGCTGAGCGGGGAGATTGATCAACTGGGTGAGTGTACTGACACCCTAGAGACTAAATTTGATGATCTAGTGCAGTATGTACAAGTGTTAGAGGAGGAAAATGCAGCACTGAAGCATACAGTATCCCAAATCCAGCTGCAACAGGGAATGACGCCAAAATCTGCTTATAGGAGGAGCTCCTGAAACTTTGAGTGATAACTATATTTGTCCCTATCTGCTTGGTCTATTCAATACTTTAGCACCTGAAATAGTGGACATAGACTGGCGTCTTGACAGGGCCCTCCGCTCCCTGGTTCCTAAACCTCCGGCTGGTGCTAGGCCCAGGGACATAATTATGTGCTTTCATTATTATGATAGCAAGGAGGCCCTCACTTTGGCTACTCGCAATAAGCCACAAATTGTCTATAAGGGGGACAGGATCCAAATCTTCAGTGATCTATCCCCATCCCCCTTGCAAAAAGACAAAACTTAAAACTGATTACTACCCACTTGCAGAATCACCATATCACTTATTTCTGGGGATTTCCTTTCCGCCTGGTGGACCCAAAAAATGGCGTTCAACATGTCCTCTAAGACCTCCATGAAGGTGAAGCTTTACTAAGAAACCTGGGCCTGCCTCCCCAGAAGAAGACCTTCCTCCTCTTCCTTCTACTCCACGACTGCCGTCCTTCCCTTCTCGGATCTAGACCCTGGCTTAAGGGAAATCAAAGAAGTCTTTTGCAGCCCCTCAGCGACAATGGTCCTCCAAGCAACCCCCCTGATGACCTCCAAAAACCATGGCAAGATCTTATCTTATTACCAACTATCTGACTGACTTTTGGGTTCTTTTCCCTACTTAAGTAGGGTCCTCTTACCACCCCCTGGGGTGCACATTTCTGTTTGGTTTTGACTTAATGTTACATTTCCTATGCTTCTACTACTTGATTACCTGGAGAGTGGAGAGGGACCCCCTTGATGCCATCTTTGGAGGTCCCCATGTTTCCCCGAATACTCCAAGACCACAGTCTTGGGCTCCTGAGATATATTTTTGTCTCAGGCCTTAAACTAATATTTTTCTGTTTTTCAGGCCTTTGTCAGACTTTTCTGAATTTTTTTTTTTTTTTAAGACAAATAAAGTGAACAGATATGATAATTACAAGATACAAAGTCACAGTCATATCTCATCAACAAATAATTAAACAATATCATGTTCTGAATAATATCGTAAATATAACGTCGCGGAATGGAAATATCCATATCCTTTACTTTTATGCTCCGTAAAATGAGATTTGGAAATTTCCAATGCAAATTTTGTGTATTAGTAATCATGTATTCATCATATAAACATATAGGTGTACAATTAAATGTATATATAACCAGGAGGTAGAGTGTTCATGAAGAAAAGGACCAAAGGGGTCCTTGGAGGTTGAGTAAAGATGGAAGAGAGAAAGGAAAAGAGAAAGACTAAGCGTGTGATCTCAAATGTAGTTAGAGTGCCCATGGTATGTTCCATAAAACTCCATAATACCACTGAAACATATTTTCATTGCAGTTTCCTTAATTGTCTATAGAAAAGTTAGTCTATTAACTCTGAGAAAGCATCTGACTGAGTACACAGAAACCAGTTTCTCCACGTATTGTGGAACTTAATTGTGTTTCATAGCACTGATTTCTTCCATCCTGTAGGTCAAGCTCACTTTCTCAAGCCAATCTTTAATTGTTGGCAATTTTGTTGATTTCCACTGGAGAGGGATTCGAATTTTGTCTGCATTCAGCAAGTTTCTTGTAAGTGAATTCTTGTATTTATGAATGGGAAGTTGATTTATGTGAAGAAGGCAGGCTTTAGCATCTAACATAATTGTTGTACCTGTGATGTGTTTTATCCAGCATGACCACCAAATATGCAAGAGAGATCCAACTTCGCTACCACATTTCCAACATAAATCTGAATTCAAAGGGGACCACCTTCTGGCTCTCTGAGGGGTGATATACCAATGGGAAATGAGCTTGTAAGAAACCTCTTGGATTTTCGTGCTTAAAGAACATTTATGTGCAAATAAGCAAGCTCTCTCCCATTGTGCATCTGATATCTGAACGACAAGTTCATTTTCCCATTTTCCCCTGATTATCTCAGTTGCCTTATAATCTGCACCTATTAGCCAGTCATATGTTAATGAGATTGAATTTTTTGTCTGTCTCATACACAGGCAAATGTCTTCCAGTGGGGTAAGAGGTCTGAAATACTGTTTTTGGGTTTTAACGTTTTTTTAAGAGATTGTGTATTTGAATATATTCCCAATAGCCAGAAAGAGGAACCCTTAACTTTTCTTTAAGTTCCTGGAATGGTTTTACCTTGTTACCCGAAAGGCAGTGACATGCTAAAAGCATATCTTGTATCTGTGAGTGGTGCGATTGCAGAGGAGAGAACTGAGAGGACATAGGCGATAAGGTACCTGGGCATGAGGTCAGAGTTTGCTTTTTGGCAAGGGAGCGTATTATTTCAAGTGACGTGTCCGTCAAAGGGTGGGGACTTTTGTTGAGGTTGAGGAATGGGGCAACTGACCAAGGTAGGAATTGTAAATTTGTGTTGTTGCATAAGGTTTCTATTTCAATCCATTCCTTATCCTTTCTATGGCAGTGGCAGTCAATAATTCATGTGAGGTGAGTGGCTTGGTAGTATCTCTGATAGTCAGGTAGGCCTAAACCTCCTTTATCTTTGGGAAGTGTTAGTAGCTTAAGGTTTAGTCTAGGTTTTCTATGAGCCCAAACAAATTTCCTTTGGAGATCGTTCAACATTTTGAAAAAAGAGTTTGGTATTTTTATTGGGAGAGCAATAAAATAGTATAAAAGTCTGGGTTGGATGGTCATTTTCAGGATTGAGGCTCTGCCGAACCAAGAAAAGTATTTATTAGACCATTTTTTAGGTCTGATTGTATGTTTTTTAGAAGGGGAGAAAGTTTGTTTCGTAAATGGAGTTTAAATTTGGTGTTAATTTAATTCCCAGATACTGCAGTGATTTTGAATCCCACTTATATGGACAATTATCTTGTTCGAGCTGCAGCTGTTGTAGTTTTAGTGAAATGTTAAGTGCCTCTGATTTGTTGTGATTAATCTTGAAGTTAGATATATAGTTAAAGGTCTTGAACATCTTGTTTAAGAGAGGGGCCTAGCAAACACAGTTGAAAAGATAACTGGGGAGATTAAGATGGACTTCCAGATGCTGGGGATGAGAATGGATGCGATCGAAAATAAGTTGGATCGCACAGCCGCGGTTTCAAATCAAAACACAGACCTAATCTCCTCTCTGCAGGATCAACTTGACACGGCCATGCTAAGGATCGACGACTTAGAAAACCGATCCAGAAGATATAACTTCAGAGTAAGGGGCCTCCCTGAAAATATCTCAGATATCCCTGGAGCTATACAGGAGCTAATCAACAACCTCATCCCGAACACTCCAGCCCATCGCCTAGAACTGGATAGGGCTCACAGGGCCCTGGGACCCCCCAGGAAAGATGGCTCTCCTAGGGACATCATAGTAAAACCCCATTTTTACGCAATCAAGGAGGGAGTCATGAAACATTCCCGTAAGTCAGACAAGATACTATGCAAAGGTCATCAAGTTCAAATATTTGCAGACCTCTCACCATCCACAATACAACGTCGTAGAACCCTCAAGCCACTCCTGAATATCTTGTCACAAAAAGAGATAAAATACAAATGGTCCTTCCCGTTCGCAGTAAAGTTCACCCATAGGGGCCGTGAATATGCTTTCTCGTCACTACAGGAGGGAGATAGACTGCTTCTGCACTTAAAACTCATCTCTCAAGAATCGGACATGGAGGTTGCTGTTAACTCCTCAAACTCCTCTAAGAGACTTTCTCCTACCAGTCCCAGGACCCCCCTCTGGGAGAAGGCCAAACCAAAGAGGGCAAAGGACAATGGCCCCACCTGAAGTCGAGATCTCCCATGAAGCAATCATACTACTCTCATCATCTCTTCTAGTCAATGATTTCTCGTTGACTTGGGCTCATATAGCCCCACTGGACATTGGGGAGACTCCCCACCCTCCCGCTAGGGAAAATTATACATAGTTGATTTCCTGTTAATGTGTTCTTGCAGGTTGTAGATTAGGCTCAGGGGTTACCCTGGGGTTTGACTAGAGGCCCTTGACTCTCTGGGGGGACCTGTTCCTCTTTTTCGAAGAAAATTAGACGAGAAGTCTTGTATGGGGGATGGACCCCCCCGGAGAACACTCACCTCCGCTCCGCGGGGTGAAGGAGGCCTAGTTTAACCGCGATGGGAAGGGCCGAGAAAGTCCTGAGACAAATATCTAACCAATAGCATTTTTCAGTTCAGTTATTAATATGGTTGTTTCCCTGAAACAGTTTTCCTTGATTGACACAGGGCTCCTAGACCGGAAGGCGATCTTAATGCGCCTCCACCTATCCCTCTGGCACGCTATGGACCAGGGGGACAGGCTGCCTGGATTTTTTCACCAGGCTAATTTTGATTTTGACGGGAAAGCCCAGGAGATTTTCTCCCTCCTGGGCTATTTTTCCCTTTGCTGGAGAAATATGTCAGTAACATTTAATTTAGCCATCAATGTATTCTCTTCCTCTTCTAATCCCCCCTTATCTCCCTTTTCTGCTCTCTATCTCGTAGATGAATTCTGTACTCAGCTAATGTTCTCTATTTTTCTGACCCTCTTATCTAGTGTCGCAGCCTTACTGATTCTTAGTATGGACAACCATCTGGGGATCTCGGAATGCTTCTCAACAGAGACAACACAAGAGGCCAGAAGACTTCTCCAGGGGAGGGTAAGTGACCTCAGTAGCTCAGTACTCCTCACTTTTGACTTCAATGGCTGACCACAACAAAATTCCTCTCCGCATAGCCACGCACAATGTGCAGGGCATGAACTCCCCAGTCAAACGCAGAAAACTAGGGGACTGGTATAAGGCACTTAAATTTGACATAGTAATGTTACAGGAAACCCATTTACCGTCCCAATATAACCCCAAATTCTTACATTCCCACTTCACACAATTCTATCTGGCGAATGCGCCCACTAAAACTAAAGGTGTAGCAATTCTAGTATCCAAGAGGTGCAACTTCAAATGGATTTCGGAATTCAAAGACCCGGAAGGTCGGTACATTTTAGTTAAAGGTCTAGTAGAGGGACAAATGACATCCTTGATCTCGTACTACACCCCAAACAAAGGACAGTCCAACTTCTTTCAGCATATCCTAGAGAAACTGTCTCCCTTGATGGAGGGGTTGGTTCTGCTCGGTGGCGCCACTAACGTTGCTTTTGACCAGGGCCTGGATAAAACCAGGCCTGCAGGAAGCCAACTGATCCGGCCTCCCAAAGCTAGTCTACGCATTGCCAAGTTATTGCACTCTTATAATTTGGTGGATATTTGGAGAGAAACCAATCCTTCTATCAGAGACTTCACACACTTCTCACACCCACACAGTTCTTATTCTAGGATTGATCACCTATTTACCCATGCCCATAACCTACCCAACATAGTATCCGCACGCATACATGATACTGTGCTCTCAGATCATGCAGTAGTGTCCCTTTCTATCCAAACACACGCTAGGGTATTCCACACGCCTTACTGGCGATTAAATGAATCAATTTTGTCAGACCCAGTGAGGGTCATGGAAATTGAAAAACATCTGCAGGAATACTTCGCCCTCAATGTGTCCGATGATATCTCGGCGGAGACAGTGTGGGCAGCTCATAAAGCCTCCATCAGAGGCAAGATCATGCAAATTGCCTCCCATATTAAACGAGAGAGAAAGATAGATATAAGTAGACTTGAAGAAAAATTTATATCCATCAAGGCAGACCATAAACAGGACCCTACCCCCTCAATCCTAGACCGTCTAGACAAAGCAAGACTGGAACTTAATCTAGCCCTAACCACGAGAGCCGAAAAGAGTATCAGCTGGAGCAAGAATAAGTTTTACACTATGGCAAACAAAATGGGTTCCCTGCTGGCAAATCAATTGTCACCACGTATCACTCACCACTCCTTCCCCAAAATTAGAACGGGGGGTAATCCTCCCTCTTCGAACCCTGATAAAGTTATGGGAGCATTCCAATCTTTCTACGAGAAACTATACTCACCCCCTATATCAGATGACACAAGTAAGATTAAAACCTTCCTAGATGACATCCCGATCCCTACTCTTGCAACTACACACAGAGACATATTAGAATCAGCAATCACGGAAGAGGAGGTCCGTGACACAATCAAGGGTCTTAAAAAAGGGTCGGCCCCGGGCCCAGATGGTCTCACAGGCCCTTACTATAAAGCCTTTATTGACACTCTCACCCCCCATATGACACGATTCTTTAATAGTAAGATGAAAGGGGAGCCTCTTGAGAAACACTTAAACACAGCCTTCTTAACAGTAATTCCGAAACCGGACAAAAACCCAGATCTAGTTGAAAATTACCGTCCAATATCTCTTATTAACAATGATCTCAAGATCCTCACCTAGATTCTTGCTAACCGGTTAGCCTCATTTATTAGTTCCTACATCCACAAGGACCAGGTGGGCTTTATACCAGGTAGGCAGGGCCCAGATCAAATTAGGAGAGCTATAGATGTAGTTTCCATCCTACAGTCTAACTGGCCAGGGGGGACTAAACAGAAAGGCATGCTACTATCCTTAGACATCAGAAAGGCCTTTGACTCTGTTTCTTGGCCCTATATTTTTGCTATCCTAGAGAGATGGGGCTTTGGGGGAAAATTTTTGGGTCTAGTGCGGGCGCTATACTCCAACCCACAAGCCCTAATAAAACTTAGGGGCTTCTACTCCAAACCTATTCCCATCAAGAGAGGCACGAGACAAGGATGCCCGTTGTCCCCTCTTCTCTTCGCAATTGCGATTGAAACTTTAGCAATTGCGATCAGAAACAGCCCTAACATTAAGGGAGTTATGTGCGGGCCTACAGAACACAAATGTGGTCTATTTGCCGACGATGTCCTTTTATTCATAACATCTCCAATAACCACTCTACCCATTCTCCAGCGTCTGTTAGAAGATTTCTATAACATATCGGGTCTCCAAGTCAACTATAATAAGTCACAGGCAATTAATGTTTCCTTACAACAAGACACCGTAGCCTTGTTAAAAAAGAACTTCCAGTTCGAATGGAATGACACATCGATTAGATATTTAGGTATAAATCTCACACCCAAATTTGAATCACTTTATAACCAAAATTACCCAATAATGTACCGTAAACTAGAAGCAGATTTATTGTCCTGGTCCAAATTGAACCTCTCGTGGATAGGTAGAATTAACTCTGTAAAGATGACCCTATTGCCTAGAATCCTATACCTCTTCCGTTCCCTCCCGATCCCGCTTCGGAAGGATCAGCTGAACTCGTTCCAAAGCAAAATTCTTAAGTTTATCTGGGGAAAAGCAGGGTTTAGGATTTCACAGCAATATCTGTACCATCATAGACTGAAAGGGGGACTAGGCCTACCGCATCTTATCAAATACTATCACGCAGCTAGATTGGCCCAATTATCGATTGTCTACACAAAATACGAAAAACCTGACTGGGTGGTAATGGAAAGGCAGGCTACCCCTAGACACACACTGGATTATATACTATGGTGTCCTCCGAAACACAGGCCCCCAGTGTTGGCTCCTACTCTCTCGCACACTTTGGCTTTATGGGATAAACTGAGCAAGGTGTCATCTCTAGTTTCTCCAATCAAACCCCTGGCACATCTATTCCACAACCCTGCATTTCTACCGGGAATGAACATAAAAGCCTTCCAGTGGTGGCTAGATAAGGGCCTATATCGCATTGGACATTTCTTTACCGCTAAGGGCCCAATCACTCTAACCTACTGTAAAAGTAAAATAGACTTACCAGACTCAGAATACTTCAGGTTCCATCAAATATCTAATTTTCTGCACAAACTCTGGTCCGAAAAACCTCTCCCCCCTAACTTTACTACTTATGAAAGATGGTGTGGTCAGCCTATTGAACAAAAGGGGGGTATCTCGGTCATATACGAGGCACTGACCCGACCCCTGGAGAAGTCTGCCTTCATGAAGGCCTGGGAAATGGACTTGAACATCCAATGGGAATTAGAGAAATGGCATTCTGCGTTTTTCAAATCATTCCAAGGGGTTCTAAATACTACCATTTCCGAGGCGAGTGTTAAGGTTATCATGAGATGGTACCTTACCCCAGCAAAGCTCTCAAAGATCTACCCAGCGGCTAATCCACTATGCTTTAGAGGATGCCAAATAGCTGGCACCATGGCTCATATATGGTGGGAATGCCCCAAAATTAGACCTTTCTGGTCCAAGATTTTCTCACTAATCAAAAAGGTCACGGATATACAGCTTCCGAGGTCCCCCTCTACTGCCTTGTTAAATGAATTTATTCCTAGGATTCCCAAACCGACACGCAAATTGATTCATCATATTTTCCTCGCTGCCAAAATAACCATTGCGGGAGCTTGGAAAAAACAGAAAGTCTCCTTGAGAGCAGCAAAACAAAAAATATCTTGGCTTATGGCTCAAGAAAAAATTGCCAGCTCCATAACTAATAATAAACAAAGATTCGAGGTAGTGTGGGAACCCTGGGCAAATTTTAGAGGGATCTCCCTGGTGCCTGGTGTTCAGGTACCTTAGGTGATTGATAAGGCGCACTGGGTAAGGAGCGACACTTCCCCTCCCTAGCTTCTAGTACACGTTCTGGAACAACTTTAATCTTTTTTCTCTTCCCCTCTTTTTCTTCTCTCCCCTCCTGGGGCACGTTCTTGTTCCTTGCTAACTTATCTTTCCCTTCTTAATCTCTCTCCCCTATCTTACCCCACTATTGGCAGGGTCCAGGCAGGCATCAAAGTGGACCATAAGGGGTAGAGTTCTTTTAGTTGAATCTCGCGAGGCATAGTACTGAAGGCCTACAAAGTTGAATGGTTGAGGATTAGACAAAGCATTATAGTCAGGGGGGAGGAGGGAGGCTTCCCGGCCCGCTGGCACAGCAAGTTCCCCATAGGGGGTGCTGGAGGCTTGGGACCCCTCCATCTCCGCTTCCCCAAGACTATCTCATAAATCTCGTGAGGAGAGACCAGTATTTAGCAAAGCCTTACCCCTCAGAGAGATGTAAAGGGATAAATATTTAGAGGTCCTATGGTTTACAGATAATAGAACCATTTACTTACCCCTGTCTCTACTCAGAAAACCTTTTGTATGCCATGTATGCTGTTTCTTATGGTAAAAACATTGAAAGATCTTTTCTTCCTGCCGGATTCTACAATTGTAAATTGCTGAAACAAGCTTGATTTTATGTATCTATAAATGCAATAAAAATCTTTGAAACGAACATCTTGTTTAAGTTTGGAATGGATATATGGGGCTGTGTAAGGAAAAAAAGGAGATTGTCCGCATAAGCCGCTAGTTTATAATCATTTTTATTGATTTGAAAGCCATGAATTGAGTTATCCAGTTTAATCAATCTGATTAGGGGCTCTAGTGAAATGATAAACAATATAGGTGATAACGGGCAGCCTTGTCTGGTTCCATTACTAATGTTGATAGGGTCTGAGTATATATTGTTAATATTAATTTTGGCTTGGGGATTTACATACAGAGCTTTGATCCATTTTAACATCTTGTCCCCTAGTCCAATGTAAGAGCAAGTTGAGAACATATATGACCAGGAAACACGGTCAAAGGCCTTCTCCGCATCCGTGGACAGGAGAAGGCCTTCAGTGCTTGAAAGATGTGCGAAATGGATCAAGTTAAGTGATTTAATTATATTGTCTCTAGCTTCTCTTCCTGGCATAAATCCTACCTGATCCGGACCTATTATTTTGCTGAGAAATGGTTTTAATCTGTTGGCCAGTATCTTTGTTAAAAGCTTCAGGCCAACATTCAGTAAACAAATCTGTCTGTAGTTAGAGCATTCTTGCTGGTCTTTACCAGGCTTGGGGATAATGGAAATGTACGCCATAAGGAAGGACCTGGTGTCAAGATTAGTTGTGGTAAGGGAATTAAAAGTTGTGGCGAGATGTGTCGCTAGTAGTGTTGAGCGAACCCGGACTGTAACGTTCGGGTCCGTACCGAACTTTTGGGTGTCCGTGACCCGGACCCAAACACGGACATTTAGAAAAACGTTTGGGTTCGGGTTCTGGGTTCTGGTAGTTGATTACGCATGTTGAATAGCTGAAGGACAGCCAATCAACAAGCGTTTCACTGGTTTGCCCTTAGAAGCCATCACAGCCATGCCTACTAATGGCATGGCTGTGATTGGCCAGTGCATCATGTGACCCAGCCTCTTTATAAGCTGGAGTCACAGTGCTGCATGTCACATGCTCTCAGGCTAGTCTAGGGAGAGGAAGCTGTCTGCGTTTTTGTGAGGGAGAGATTGCAGACATTTTAACATCTGATCCTGCATCCTGAGATTACTACTGCTGTTGCTCTGAGGGATAGATTGCAGAAATTTGAGATTTCACATACTGCTGCTTTGAGTGACAGATTGGAGATCAAACTCTGCATAACACAACGATCGCTACGATCGTGCACACCGATCAGATTGTTGGAGTAATTTGAGATTTCACATACTGCTGCTTTGAGTGACAGATTGCAGATCAAACCCTGCCTAACACAACGATCATTACGATCGTACTCAACGATCAGATTGTGCGATCGTGCACAACGATCAGATTGTTGGAGTAATTTGAGATTTCATATACTGCTGCTTTGAGACACATTGCAGATCAAACCCTGCCTAACACAACAATCGTTACGATCGTGCACAACAATCAGATTGTTGGAGTAATTTGAGATTTCACATACTGCTGCTTTGAGTGACACATTGCAGATTGCAGATCAAACTCTGCATAACACAACTATCAGATTGTTGGAGTAATTTGAGATTTCACATACTGCTGCTTTGAGTGACACATTGCAGATCAAACCCTGCCTAACACAACGATCGTTACGATCGTACACAACGATCAGATTGTGCGATCGTACACAATGATCAGATTGTGGGAGTAATTTGAGATTTCACATACTGCTGCTTTGAGTGATCTGACTGCACTAGGTAGAGGCTTCTGCTTAGAGGTACAGATTATTGTTCAAAAATCATTGCCTACTCCTATAGGGCCAGCTGTTGCTGTAAGTGACACATTATTGTTCAAAAATCATCTCCTAGTTCTAAAGGGAGAGTTTCCAGC
>BLSH010316396.1:259443-275551 GCA_018402905.1 Glandirana rugosa
TTTACAATCTTCGAAACCACTAATGTGACGGTTTTGGTCCTTTTCGTGGTCTGTCTCGCGTTTTGATAGCAGGTTAAAGTAACAATTTGTTACTACAGTTTAATATGCGTTTTTATTAGCGGCAGTCTAATTGATTATAGGATGGTCTTAACTATCTATCCCTGGTTAGCCCGAAATGATTCCCGGCGGTTAGGAGACTGCGATGGTCCTCTGAAGACTTATAGTATGTGAATTGACCATTTGAATTTTGCGGAAGAGACGAGGAACGAAACCTACGTCTCTTCCGCAAACTATCCTATGTGACCCCTATGGAGTTTCGTTGTGATTGCTTCAAACCCAAAAGTCCTGTCTATAATAGACGCACTTTTTTGTATACTTTATGTTTATTTGGGGGAATTCTGTGTTGCGGCAAATCCCTATGGGCCCTCCTTCTTGCAAATTTCGTTTAATTGGGGAGGCAACACAGCATTCCTGATTAATATAGTCTTGAGAGAATCTTAGGACCCCATTTTTCCTATTTTCATATATAAAGCTAGGATCGCAGATAATATCTGTCCTGAAAACCCAAACTTCGTTAGTGTTGCTTTGAGGTATCCCCAGTGTATCCTATCAAACGCCTTCTCTGCATCCAAAGCAAGGAGCAGAGAAGGCGTTTTAAGTTTACCAGTTAAGTGTATGATATTCAGAAGTCTCCTGGTAGCGTCAGAGGATTGGCGGCCCTTAGTAAAGCCCGATTGGTCCCTATCTATCAATTCTGGTAGGATATTAGTTAATCTGACGGCGATTATTTTTGCGTATAATTTGACATCATTGTTTAACAATGAAATTGGACGATAGTTTTGCGCTCTGTCTGGTGCTTTTCCTGGTTTTGGCAGTGTAATCACCAAAGCTTCTAACATTTCCGAGGGAAAGGAGGAGGAGGTCGTGGCAGCCTGAAATACATTGCATAGGTGTGGACTCACCTATGCAGTTGGTTTTGAATTGCTTTATAATACTCACCCGTAAGGCCATCTGGGCCTGGGGATTTATTGTTTGGTAATGTGTTGATGGTTTTAATAATTTCTTTAGTTGTAAAAGGAGCACTCAAAGTGTCACATTGTAGTTTTGTCAGGGTAGGGAGTTGAATTTGATGAAGAAAACTGGTTATGTCCTGGGGCATGGGTTGGGGTGTGTTTGCATCAGCATGTAGGTTATAGAGAGAGCTGTAGTAGGAGCTAAAGGCATTAGCTATGCTTTTCGGGTCATAAAGTGGCATATTGGAGTCAGGGTGTAATATGGAGGCTATTTTGGTTTTGGTACAGTGTCCTTGAAGTTTTTTAGCTAAAAGCTTTCCTGCTTTGTTATATGTAGAATAGTAGATCATTTTTAGTCTTTGGGTAGCTCGTTCAAATTGGTGTAGGAGTAGCTCTTTGAGCTTGTATCGTAGTTCAGATAATTTTTGGTGGTTACTGGGGAGAGGGTTTTTTTTGTTGTCAGCTTCCAATTTGGCAATATTGGAAGTTATGTAACTAAACCGCCGCTGTCTCCTCCTGCTCTCCCGTGCACCTAGTTGAATGCATATCCCCCTAATGAATGCCTTATGGGCATTCCATAATACCATTGGGTTGTTCACAGATTCAGTGTTGTTATTAAAAAATTCTACAAGGTTTTCCTCAATATGCGTCCTCGTCTGTGTGGTCTGGAGAAGTGAGGAATTCATCCTCCACACGAACGAGGAGCCTGAGGGAAATGAATCAGCTAATGTCAGTGAGATTGAAGCATGGTCAGACCAGGTAATCACATTAATAGTGGATTTTAAGACCTTCAGTAGGAGCCACTGATCTGATACAAAATAGTCTATGCGGGAGTATGTTCCATGGCTTGTTGAAAAAAAGGAGTAGTCCTTTTCACTGGCATGTTGGTATCTCCAAATATCGTATAGGTCGTGGGTTAAAAGAAAGTCCCTTAGGGTCGCAGGGCTTCTACCTTTGGTTGCAGTTGAGTCCATTGTGGGATCAGCAATTATGTTGAGGTCACCACCAATGAGGAGAGAGCCCTTCTGGCATTTCTTAATTTTTCGGAGGACGGAGTTAAGGTATCGTAGTTGGTGTTGGTTGGGAACATACGTATTCACCAATGTATAGGTGGTTGAATTGATATCGCAGACCAATATGATAAAGCGACCTTCTGGGTCTACTATTGCTTCATGCAGTGTAAACGCCACCGTGTCTTTAATTGCGGTCATTACACCTCTTTTTTTTGCTGCCATGCATGAATTGAAGATATGTGGAAAGTTTTTGTTTGTGCATGAAGGAGGTTTCAGTTTATGGAAATGTGTCTCCTGTACGAAGAGAATGTCACTTTTATGGATTTCAGCTTCTTTCCATAAAGAGGCCCTTTTAACGGGGTGATTCAAACCCTTTGCATTTATAGAAAGTAGCTTAATTCCCATTGTGAAGTGTAGGGTGTTGCTTAAGAATTACTCACTGTTGGTTGAAGTGAAGGTCAAACGTGTCTCTGGGGCGACCTCTAGTGTCCTGAAGTGGAAGCACTGGATGTGCTGTTTACCTTGCTCAGTGTAGATTTTCAGTGGAGGAAATATATACTGCTCAATCAAACAAAAAGATAGATGAACAAGAACAGTTCAACTATAGGGATAATAACATATTCAGTTATTGGTATGAACAATATAAAAGAAGGGTCTATTGGACCAGTGTGCAGAATAAACTGCTCAAGTTGAGAGGGATAGTACAAATTTGTAAAGTTCCGGCTAGCAGTCCTAGCATGGTACAGAACAGGCGGGGAACTTTAGATAGTGTTGAATTTCAAAGAGATATTGACATGTGTAAATCACATAAATCTCTATCCTTCAGCTTGCTGCAATAGATTTTCCTGGGACCCCCTCGGGGTAATTTGTCTCCAGGAGTTTGGGCTGGATGGAGGGGTACGTGTCGGGATAATATCCCATGTTTTCAGCAGCTTTAGGCCTTGTTCCAAGGAGGTGATCATGTATGAAGTGCCCTTTCATTGAATAGCAAGCTTGGTGGGAAATTTCTATTGATAAGGAATATTATTATTCCGCAATGTTTTAGTGACTGTGTTCAGATTTCTCCGTAACTGCATAGTATATTGGGAGAAGTCCATAAACAATTGTAAATTGTCATATGGTTCTGGTAGGCTCCGTAACTTGCGGGATGTTTGCATTATCTGCTCCTTGATGTGAAAGAAGTGCATCCTCAATATCACATCTCGGGGAACCTGATCTGGTATAAAGGATGGCTTAGGGAGACGGTGAATTCTGTCAATGATGAGGTCAGTAGGTGACAGGGTAGGCAGCATGGAGGAAAATAGCTCCTCTGCATATGCCTTTAATGTTGAGTTACCCACTGATTCTGGTACTCCTCTGATTTTATTGTTGTTTTGTCTGCTTCTATCTTCTAAACTTGCTAATTTCTCTTTAACCCATAAGTGGTTGGAATCTTGAGCCTCATTAGCATCCACCAGATCATTGACCGTGTCAGCAAATTCCCCCATTTTAGTTTCTATGTGTGAGACTCTGTTTTCCACCGCTGCAATTTTGTTTCCAAATTTTTGCATGCATGACAGCATATCAGCATGGATGGTGCTCCTTAGTGATACTAGCATGTCTTTTAGTGTTGTGTCAAGTACAGGTTGGTTGCTGGTGGGAAATGCTGTTATGGAGTCATGCAGTTCTCTGGTGTCATCTTGAGAATCACAGAATGGACTCACCTCAGGTTGGTCACTTAACTTGAATCTGGCTTTTTCTGGGCTACCAGAGATAGGGCGGGAGGATTGCAGTGCCCCTTGTTTGCGGAGTTGCTGGGAGCGGTCCACACTTTGTTTGTCTTTCTCTGTGGGGAGCTGCATGTGCGGCGTGGAGAAGGAGCCGGCGCCATCTTGACTGTGTGCCTGATGCTGCTGGCCGAAGAAGGCCGTCAGCTTCTTTGGCTTGTGCGCGTCCTTCCTCTTGCGGGACATGTCTCTCTCTGTTCCCGGGGTAGCTGTGAGTGGCAGGGAATGAAATTGCGGCTCTAAGAAGCCTTCGTGGCTGGTGTTCTGCCGTTCTGCTCCGGAGCTCTGTGTTTAAGCGGCCATCTCCGCCGGCTGCTAGCCACGCCCCCCCCCCCCCCGATTTTTTTTTTTTTTTTTAAACCAGCAATTTAGTCGCATATTTATTTTTGTGCAAGAAATGCACCGCTGGCCGCAAATGTGGTATTTAGAATTTTTGTTTTTTTAAACCAGCAATGTAGACGCACTTTTTATTTTTGTGCAAGAAATGCACCACTGGCCGCAAATGTAGTATTTAGAATTTTTATTTTTATTTTAAAACCAGCAATGTAGATGCACTTTTTATTTTTGTGCAAGAAATGCACCGCTGTCCGCAAATGTAGTATTTAGAATATTTTTTTTAAAACCAGCAATGTGGACACACTTTTTAATTTTGTGTAAGAAATGCCCCGCTGGCTGCATATGTAATATTTTGTACAAAAAAAAAAAAATATTTTTCTAACTGCAAAGTAAAAGCAGTATTTAAATATGCCAAAATGTTACCAACTGAACTAACAGAACATGATTAAAGTAGTGTCCCTGACACACAAGCAGTTGCAAGTGCAACGCACTTGCAAAAATGGCTGCAAACGCCCACCTAACAAACAGAAAAATTGCTTAGGTTTTATATGAGGCACTTTGCTTAGCAAATAAAATGTACTTTAGCAAACAAAAATCTCCTCTAGCACCCACCCACCAATAAATCGCTGTTTTTACAGATTTTCTAAAGCTAATCTGTCCCTCACAGCAGCAGCATCCTCTCCCTACACTAGTATGAGATGATGTGACATGCAGCACTACGTGACTCCAGCATATATAGAGGCTGGGTCACATGATACACTGGCCAATCACAGCCATGCCATTAGAAGGCATGGCTGTGATGTCTTCTAAGGGTAAACGAGTGAAACCCATGTTGATTGGCTGCCCTACAGCTATTCAACAGGCGCGGAAAAGGCGGGCAAAAATACCCGAACCCGGACTTTTTCACAAATTTCTGGGTTCAGGTCACGGACACGTACTTGAACCTTACAGTTCGGGTTCGCTCAACTCTAGCCAAGAGGCTTTTGATGCTTTCTTTGCTACTTTAAGGCTCCCCAAACTATCATCCACCAATTTGCAACTTTTAAACGCAGCAATCTCCCCCAAGGAATTAAAAAAAGTCCTTAAACATCTCCCAACCCATAAATTGGTCTTCTTTACTCCTATTACAAAAGCTTCTCTCACATCCTAACACCACACATGATAGCTCTGTGTAACTCCTTCCTAGAGTTGAGCGAACCCGGACTGTAAAATTCGGGTCCGTAACGGACTTTGGGGTGTCCGTGCCCCGAACCCAATCCCGGATATGAAAAAAAAAGTCCGGGATCGGGTTCGCTACTCGGGTATTTTTGGTGCCTTTTCTATAGCTGCTGGGCAGCCAATCAGCAAGATTTTCACTAGATTGCCCTTAGAAGCCATCACAGCCATGCCTACTAATGGCATGTCTGTGATTGGCCAGTTCATCATGTGACCCAGCCTCTATATGGGGCTGGAGTCATGTAGCGCTGCATGTCAGATCATCTGAGACTAGAGAAGGGAGAGCTTCATGCCGCTGTTGTGAGGGAAAGATTAGCGTTCACAACCATATCAGACTGCATTAGGGAGACCTTGATTGCGGTCCTGTGAGGGAGACATTAGCCTATCAGAACCATCTTATAGTGCATTAGGGAGATGTTCCTGTCTGTGCTGTGAGGGAGGCATTAGCGTCCAGAACCATCTTATAGTGCATTAGGGAGATGTAACTGTTTGTGCTCTGAGGGAGAGATTCTCATTCTAAAACTATCAACTAAGGCATTAGGGAAACGTTCCTGTTGGTACTCTGAGGGAGAGATTATCATTCTAATACCATCCACTACTCCATTAGGGCCAGGTTCCTGTTGGTGCTCTGAGGGAGAGATTATCATTCTAAAAACAACTAGTACTGCATTAGGGCCAGGTTCCTGTTGGTGCTCTGAGGGAGAGATTATCATTCTAAAAACAACTAGTACTGCATTAGGGCCAGGTTCCTGTTGGTGCTCTGAGGGAGAGATTATCGTTCTAAAACCATCCACTACTGCATTAGGGCCAGGTTCCTGTTGGTGCTCTGAGGGAGAGTTTATCATTCTAAAAACAACTACTACTGCAATAGGGCCAGGTTCCTGTTGGTGCTCTGAGGGAGAGATTATTGTTCTAAAAACAACTACTACGGCATTAGGGCCAAGTTCCTGTTGGTGCTCTGAGGGAGAGATTATCATTCTAAAACCATCCACTATTGCATTAAGGCCAGGTTCCTATTGGTGCTCAGAGGGAGAGTTTATTGTTCTAAAAACAACTACTACTGCATTAGGGCCAGGTTCCTGTTGGTGCTCTGAGGGAGAGTTTATCGTTCTAAAACCAACTACTACTGCATTAGGGCCATGTTCCTGTTGGTACTCTGAGGGAGAGTTTATCGTTCTAAAAACAACTACTACTGCATTAGGGCCAGGTTCCTGTTGGTGCTCTGAGGGAGAGTTTATCCTTCTAAAACCATCCACTACTGCATTAGGGCCAGGTTCCTGTTGGTGCTCTAAGGGAGAGTTTATCGTTATAAAGCCCTCTTATACTGCATTAGGGAGTGGTTCCTGTTTGTGCTCTGAGGGAGAGTTTATTGTTCTAAAAACAACTACTACTGCATTAGGGCGAGGTTCCTGCTGGTGCTCTGAGGGAGAGTTTATCATTCTAAAAACAACTACTACTGCATTAGGGCCAGGTTCCTGTTGGTGCATTGAGGGAGAGATTATTGTTCTAAAACCATCCACTACTGCATTAGGGCCAGGTTCCTGTTGGTGCTCTGAGGGAGAATTTATCATTCTAAAAACAACTACTACTGCATTAGGGCGAGGTTCCTGTTGGTGCTTGAGGGAGAGGTTATCGTTATAAAAACAACTACTACTGCATTAGGGCCAGGTTCCTGTTGCTGCTGTGAGGGAGAGTGTATCATTCTAAAAGCAACTACTACTGCATTAGGGCCAGGTTCCTGTTGGTGCACTGAGGGAGAGATTATCGTTTTAAAACCATCCAATACTGCATTAGGGCGAGGTTCCTGTTGGTGCTTGAGGGAGAGTTTATCGTTCTAGAAACAACTACTACTGCATTAGGGCAAGGTTCCTGTTGGTGCTCTGAGGGAGAGATTATCATACTAAAACCATCCACTACTGCATTAGGTCCAGGTTCCTGTTGGTACTCTGAGGTAGAGTTTATCGTTCTAAAAACAACTACTACTGCATTAGTGCCAGGTTCCTGTTGGTGCTCTGAGGGAGAGTTTATCGTTCTAAAAACAATACTACTGCATTAGGGCCAGGTTCCTGTTGGTGCTCTGAGGGAGAGTTTATCGTTCTAAAAACAACTACTACTGCATTATGGCCAGGTTCCTGTTGGTGCTTTGTGGGAGCGATTATCGTTCTAAAACCATCCACTACTGAATTAGGGCCAGGTTCCTGTTGGTGCTCTGAGGGAGAGTTTTTTGTTCTAAAACAACTACTACAGCATTAGGGCCAGGTTCCTGTTGGTGCTCTGAGGGAGAGTTTATCGTTCTAAAACCAACTACTACTGCATTAGGGCCATGTTCCTGTTGGTTCTCTAAGGGAAAGTTCTAAAAACAACTACTACTGCATTAGGGCCAGGTTCCTATTGATGCTCTGAGGGAGAGTTTATCATTCTAAAAACAACTACTACTGCATTAGGGCCAGGTTCCTGTTGGTGCTCTGAGGGAGAGTTTATCCTTCTAAAACCATCCACTACTGCATTAGGGCCAGGTACCTGTTGGTGCTCTGAGGGAGAGTTTATTGTTATAAAGCCCTCTTATACTGCATTAGGGAGAGGTTCCTGTTGGTTCTCTCAGGGAGAGTTTATCGTTATAAAGCCATCTCCTACTGCATTAGGGAGAGGTTCCGGTTGGTGCTGTGAGGGGGAGATTATTGTTCTAAAATCATCTCATACTGCAGTAGGGACAGGTTCCTGTTGGTGCTGTGAAAGACAGATCATCGTTCTAAAATCATCTCATAGTGGTGTAGGGAGAGGTTCCTGCTGCTGGTGTGAGTGGTGCATTTCTTGCACAAAAATAAAAAGTGCATCTACAATTTTCTTTTTTTTTTTAAAAATAAGAATAATAATTTATTATTCTTTTTTTTTTGTATTAATAAATAGTGCTACATAGTACATTTGTGTCCAGAATGAGGAGAGCGTCAAATAAGGGACGTGTTGGTGGTTGTGGTGCTGCTGGTGCTGGTGGTGTTGCTGAAGCTCATGTTGCAAGGAGAGGACGTGGTTCATCTGTGCCAGCTACACGCACAAGTGAAACAACTTCCTCAGGTAGCTGACAGAACCTTCAACGTTATATGGTAGGCCCGAATGGCTCTCAACGAATGGTGAGGCCTGAACAAGTACATGCGATAGTAGATTGGGTGGCTGACAATGCCCCCAGTTCCTTCACATTGTCTCCCACCCAGTCCCTTGATGAAAGCTCAGAGTTGGCACCTGAACCCCATGGCCATCTGTCTTTCACCTCAGCCCCTTGTAAATCAGCCAAGCAGTCTGAGCCCCAAATCATGCAGCTGTCTCTTATGCTTTTTGATGACTCTGTTGCTGTACTTTCCATGGGCCATCCACATAGCCCTGGCCTGGAAGTGGAAGACATTGAGTGCACTAATGCCCAACCACTTCTGGTTCAGGGTGAGGACATGGAAACACCACGGCAGCACGTCTGTGATGATGATGACGAAGCACAGGTGCCAACTGCTGCGGCTTTCTACAGTGTGCAGACTGACAAGGAGGGCAGTGGTTAAGGGTGGGTGGAAGATGATGTGGAGGATGATGAGGTCCTAGACCCCACATGGAATGAAGGTCATGCGAGTGACGTGTGCAGTTTGAGGGAAGAGGTGGTGGTCGCACAGAGGCACCAGCACAGCAAAAGAGGAAGCAGGTTGCAAAAGCGGTGCGAGCGTCCCCTAGACAGTACGCCTGCTACAACGCACCGCACCCAGGGACCTAGCACATCAAAGGCAGCTCAAAGGCGTTCCCCGGCATGGTAGTTCTTCAGGCAATGTGCTGACGACAAGACACGAGTGGTTTGTACACTGTGCAATGAAACCCTGAAGCGAGGCATAAATGTTCTAAACCTGAGCACAACCTGCATGACCAAGCATCTAAATTCAAAGCACTTGCTGCAGTGGAATAAGTACCTCAAAATCCAAGAAAGGTCTCGGCCTCCTCCTGCTTCCTCTTCTGCTGCTGCCTCAGCCTCTTCCTCCACCTCTACAGTGCCAGTGTCACCTGCCACCCAGCAAACAGACGATGTGACAGCTCCGCCACCGTCCCCAATCATTTCTACATGGTCCCATGGAAGCTTACAGCTCTCCATCTCCCAAACACTGGAGAGAAAGAGGAAGTACCCCCCTACCAACCCGTGATACCTGGCCCTGAATGCCAGCATTTCAAAATTCCTGGCCTGTGAAATGCTGTCATTCCGTCTGGTGGACACGGACAGTTTTAAAAACCTGATGACGGTGGCTGTCCCACAGTACATGGTTCCCAGCCGCCACTACTTTTCCAGACGAGCCATCCCTTCCTTGCACAAACAAGTCGGGGACAAGATCAAGTGTGCACTGCGTAACGCCATCTGTGGCAAGGTCCACATAACCACTGATACGTGGACCAATAAGCACGGGCAGGGACGCTATATGCTAACTGCACACTGGGCAAATGTAGTGGCGGGTGGGCCTGTGGCGGCTAGCCATTTGGTGCATGTCCTTCGCCACCCAGGATTGCAGGGCATTTCTCTTTGCCTCCTGTTGCCTCCTCCTCCTACTGTGCTTCCTCCTCCTCCTCTACCACCTCCTTATCTGCTCACCGTAACACCTTCACCACCAACTTCAGCACATCCTGGGGGAAACGACAGCAGGCTGTTTTAAAACTGATATTTAAACTAAAATAATTGCGCTTGTGTGTTTTATAAGAACTGTTACATAAACCATGAAAACATATGTAAATAAATCAATACATATATTCTGAAAAAATCCAAATCATATAAATCCAGTGGTAAAGAAAGGTGTAAAGAAATAAGTCCAAATTATATTCCAAATGGATCCGATCCTGTGATAGGGAATTGGTGCTGAAGAATAAGTGAATCTTATCCAGATACCATAAGCATATATATATCCACCACACCACCACTCTTGTTCACCAAATAAGATGTACCCTTACCGGGATTACTGGACCCCTTGTTATAGGGGGTCAGAAAGCGCCTGTGTGGATACAGACCTCCACTAGCTTGCAGCGAACATCCACCACAACACTGTCTTCCAAATATGTCCATAGAGCTCAAAGGAAACGAAAGTGGCACAATAGTGTCATGACGTTTAAAACCAGAAAGTTTAATGAAATATTGCACTTACAGATTTCCAAGGAAACAATCGCAGATAGCAGATATGGTTCATATAGCGGTAACCACAAAACATCACTTTCGCCCTATCGATTTCGTCTCAAACGGACGTCTTCCGGGGCATAGGGGATGTCTCATCCCACCGCTTGAAATACATCCCATCACATCCCTGCGGTCCAATCTAAGCGTTAGTTCGGGGCAAAATCCCTCCCATAACTCACATGAGAGCCGGCCGCATATGCACGTCCGAACGTGCCCAATTGCCTCATTCAAATGCGACGAACGTTCAGTGAACTGGAACTCAGTATCTTTGCGTTCCAGAATGGGTGACCGGAAAACATGTAGTTGCCACTCACAGTGGCCCAACTGCTGTAACTCGAAGGGTTACCATGTGTGGGAAGGATGTCAAAATGGTAAAAATGGGAGTAATATAAAACGCTCAAAGTTTAAAAAAAGTTTAAAAAAGTGATACGGCCATCAATGGCCATACATTTGTGTCTAAATACAGTTTATAAACCGCGAAACTGAATAAGTAAAAACATTTATAACAATATTCAATGTTGGAATCAATGGTAAATCGCAACATGGAAAATGAAAAATACAAATAATGAATTGAAATGTAAAAAATAAAAAATAAAAAAGTGATGAATTGATGAAAAAAAGGGGGATATAAATAAAAATGAGAATAGGAATCTAATTAAAATTAAAGACAAAAATAACAATAAGCGTCCATGTGGCTGGAAACAACATGAACAATAAAGGAGGGGTTTTCCGAATTTAAGCTGTATGGAACACAGGTATGTGTCGTAGATGAAAATATACAAAAAAACTTGTTTTTTGTTTTTTGTGGTTGTGTAAATCCATGGGTGTAGTAGGTGCAGGTTAGGGAAATTTTGCACCAGTTGACCCATTTGGATGCTTCTTAGTCACTGTAGCCTTCATGTCATACACGTTCATATGATTTGATTTTGTTTTTTATATTATATTGTGTGTGATTATATGTATGATATATTGTATATTTTCATCTACGATGCATACCTGTGTTCCATACAGCTTAAATTCGGAAAACCCCTCCTTTATTGTTCATGTTGTTTCCAGCCCCATGGACGCTTATTTTTATTTTTGTCTTTAATTTTAATTAGATTCCTATTCTCATTTTTATTTATATCCCCCTTTTTTTCATCAATTCATCACTTTTTTATTTTTTATTTTTTACATTTCAATTCATTATTTGTATTTTTCATTTTCCATGTTGCAATTTACCATTGATTCCAACATTTAATATTGTTATAAATGTTTTTACTTATTCAATTTTGCGGTTTATAAACTGTATTTAGACACAAATTTATGGCCATTGATGGCCGTATCACTTTTTTAAACTTTTTTTAAACTTTGAGCGTTTTATATTACTCCCATTTTTAGCATTTTGACATCCTTGTTACACATGGTAACCCTTCGGGTTACAGCAGTTGGGCCACTGTGAGTGGCCCATTCTGGAACGCAAACATACTGAGTTCCGGTTCACTGAACGCTCGTCGCATTTGAATGAGGCCATCGGGCACGTTCAGACGTGCATATGCATCCGGCTCTCATGTGAGTTATGGGAGGGATTTTGCCCCGAACGAACGCTGGGATTGGACAGTAGGGATGTGATGGGATGTATTTCAAGCGGTGCGACGAGACATCCCCTATGCCCCGGAAGACGTCCGTTCGAGACAAAATCGATAGGGCGGAAGTGATGTCTCGTGGTTACCGCTATGTGAACCATATCTGCTATCTGCGATTGTTTCCTTGGAAATCTGTAAGTGCAATATTTCATTAAACTTTCTGGTTTTAAACGTTTTGACACTATTGTGGCACTTTCGTTTCCTTTGAGCTCTACAGACACATTTGGAAGACAGTGTTGTGGTGGATGTTCGCTGCGACCTACTGGAGGTCTGTATCCACACAGGCGCTTTCTGACCCCCTATAACAAGGGGTCCAGTAGTCTCGGTAAGGGTACATCTTATTCGGTGGAGGACACTTTGCACAAGAGTGGTGGTGTGGTGGATGTATATATGCTTATAGTATCTGGATAAGATTCACTTATTCTTCAGCACCAATTCCCTATCACAGGATCGGATACATTTGGACTATAATTTGGACTTATTTCTTTACACCTTTCTTTACCACTGGATTTATATGATTTGGATTTTTTCAGTATATATGTATTGATTTATTCACATATGTTTTCATGGTTTATGTAACAGTTCTTATAAAACACACAAGCGCAATTATTTTTGTTTAAATATTGTTTAGGTGCAGAATTCTCACTTACTAATTGCAGCTGTGCTTGTTTTTTGTTTTTTAAGGGTTAGCGCAGCTTGCTTCATACATTTTAAAACTGATATGTAGGGGGATAAACCCCACACTGCGCAGCAGCTGTGGACGGGCATTTAACAACAGACCGATGAGTGGTTGTTGCAACTGAGCCTCAAGCCCGGCCTGGTGGTGTGCGATAATGGGCGAAATCTTGTAGCAGCTCTGGGCCTAGCCGGTTTGACGCACATCCATTGCCTGGCGCATGTGCTGAATTTGGTGGTGCAGAAATTTCTAAAAAACTACCCGGATATGTCAGAGCTGCTGCAGAAAGTGCGGGCCGTCTGTGCGCGCATTCGGCTTCTCACCCTGCTGCTGCTCGCCTGTCTGCGCTGCAGCGGAACTTCGGCCTTCCCGCTCACCACCTCCTATGCGACATGCCCACAAGGTGGAACTCCACCTTGCACATGCTGGAGAGACTGTGTGAGCATCAGCAGGCAATAGTGTTAGATAGATAGGCAATAGAGTTTACTTAAAAAGCACAATAGGATTGACAATGCAAAAACCCTGGAATCACAATCTAATTGTCAATACAATGGTGTAATAGCGCTAAAAAGGTAATGTCCATAGACTATAAGATGTGTTGAATCAACCGCACAGTAAAGACAGTAAGATGAAATCACAGGGAAAGTCCACCAGCCACCAAGTGAAGAAGGTGATCCTCAAACGGAAAGGATATCCACCATACTGCGTGCTCATAAATCAAATCTGCTTACCAGATACACCTCATGAATGGGCTCTGAATGTTGGAACAATCACTTGCTCTTCAGCAGTATCCTAAGGTACTCCTTCCCACCATATGATCGACCACTATCAATCACTTGTCAACAATGCGAATAGTGCTCCGGCAAACCGGTCCCCATATAAAAGAAAGCACCTCACATAGTGTGACTCCGTTTCCACAATTTATTAAAAAACAGGTAAAATCACACTTACACAATCACAGATGAACATCAGCCTGTATGCAGTAAATGATAGATGGTAACGTCTCACCGCTCCTGGGGGAAGATATCTGCTATGCGCACCAACCAAGTGCACCACTTCCTCCTCTCCGCCTGAGACGTTCACCAGCTCTTCCAGTTCCTGTCCTGGGGTCACGCCCTGCGCGTTTCGTCATCACGACTTCTACGGAGGGCGTGACCCCACGATCATCACCACTCATTATAAACCATGTCCGCGGGGCGGGTTCTATGCCGGGCTAATTGCGATCCATAGTATAGCTAAGTCACGTCTGCCTACAAGGCAGACAATAACACTAAAATTCACATACCAACTATTATGCCGGGAAGGATATTAGTACTTGGAATAGATCTATATATGACTAGGATCTATTTTCTACAGATCGCAATTGCCTGTTAATTCCCCGTCTAAGCTATATAAATTATTCTTTGTTCACGGACAGATAATCTAATTGCGGACAATACATAAATTTTCAATGTCCGTTATCCAATGCATTACGTTTATATAAATGTGCATAGTGTACACTAATAATATTACCAGAACTGTAGGCTTATATAAAAACAGAATATATAAATAAAAAATTATAATGCAAAAAACCTTGTGTTTAAAGCTACACATAAAATAAACCCCCGCTCCTCTACACAAAGAAGGGGCAGGAATCCAGCCTATATATCAGTTTAAAATCTCACAGACGGGGAATTAACAGGCAATTGCGATCTGTAGAAAATAGATCCTAGTCATATATAGATCTATTCCAAGTACTAATATCCTTCCCGGCATAATAGTCGGTATGTGAGTTTTAGTGTTATTGTCTGCCTTGTAGGCAGACGTGACTTAGCTATACTATGGATCGCAATTAGCCCGGCATAGAACCCGCGCCGCGGACATGGTTTATAATGAGTGGTGATGATCGTGGGGTCACGCCCTCCGTAGAAGTCGTGATGACGAAACGCGTCAGAGCGTGACCCCACGACAGGAACTGGAAGAGCTGGTGAACGTCTCAGGCGGAGAGGAGGAAGTGGTGCACTTGGTTGGTGCGCATAGCAGATATCTTCCCCCAGGAGCGGTGAGACGTTACCATCTATCATTTACTGCATACAGGCTGATGTTCATCTGTGATTGTGTAAGTGTGATTTTACCTGTTTTTTAATAAATTGTGGAAACGGAGTCACACTATGTGAGGCGCTTTCTTTTATATGGGGACCGGTTTGCCGGAGCACTATTCGCATTATTGACAAGTGATTGATAGTGGTCGATCATATGGTGGGAAGGAGTACCTTAGGATACTGCTGAAGAGCAAGTGATTGTTCCAACATTCAGAGCCCATTCATGAGGTGTATCTGGTAAGCAGATTTGATTTATGAGCACGCAGTATGGTGGATATCCTTTCCGTTTGAAGATCACCTTCTTCACTTGGTGGCTGGTGGACTTTCCCTGTGATTTCATCTTACCGTCTTTACTGTGTGGTTGATTCAACGCATCTTATAGTCTATGGACATTACCTTTTTAGCGCTATTACACCATTGTATTGACAATTAGATTGTGATTCCAGGGTTTTTGCATTGTCAATCCTATTGTGCTTTTTAAGTATATTTCTCTTTCAAATGGCAGCTTAAAAGGGTTTTTGGTGTTATTACTAACATCCCTGTAAACCAGTAGTACCCTGCTCTCCGTATGCGCTGACTGGGTGTTGTGACGGCATTTATACACCTATACATAAATAGTGGAGTTTCAGCTGCAGCACGCACGGGTCAGACGCTCTGGGGAACAGCACCACGTCACCACCAACGAGTGGGCCTCCATGCGAGACCTGTGTACCATATTGCGGTGTTTTGAGTACTCCACCAACATGGCCAGTGCCGATGACGCTGTTCTAGGCGTTACTATCCCACTTCTATGGCTCCTTGAAAAAACACTTTGGGCGATGATGGAAGAGGATGTGGCACAGGAGGAGGAGGAAGCTGTCTCTTTTCCACGGTTATCAGGCCAGTCATTCACAAGTGGCTCGGAGGGTGGGTTCCTGCACCAGCATAGGCCAGGTCAAAAATTTTCAAGCCAGAGGACAGTTCTGGAGGATGAGGAGGACGAGGATGATGAGGAGGAGGAGGAACCGTGTTCACAGCAGGGTGGCACCCAACGCAGCTCGTGGGCATCACTGGAGCGTGGCTGGGGGGAAATGCAGGACACAGTTGATACACCTCCCACAGAGGACAGCTTGTCTTTGACTCTGGGCAGCCTGGCACACATGAGCGACTACATGCTGCAGTGCCTGCTCAATGACAGCCGAGTTGCCCACATTTTAACTTG
>BLSH010316396.1:276281-290350 GCA_018402905.1 Glandirana rugosa
ACGTTTATAACTCTCAGTCCTCAGACCGGGAACTCCTTCCTCATCTCAACTCGCCTGTGGACCTACAAGCTCAAACAGCCCAAGCCGACTTGGAGCACTTTTGCAAGCCCAAGTCGTGGCTTGAGCTAGGTTTGAACTGGGGCCTATGGCTTAGGGTAACTTCAGTTACCACTGGGTTTGAAAACCCGTGTTTTTACCGACATTTTTTCATTACCTTTCCCGATCTTCCGACGTTTTCCTTCGTTTTACCCCCATTCTCATCCTGCTCACGGGACGTTTGTTTACACCTATCCCTTTATTGAATTTTAGTGTATTTTTTTTATTATCCACATTTGTTTGCAGGGCACCCTTCCTACTCTTACCCCCATTTTGCTTCCTTTTGCAGCCTTCTAGCCCTTTCCATTACTTTTTTACAGCCATTTTTGTGCCCAAAAGTTTGGGTCACCATTGACTTCAATGGGATTCGGTATCCGGGGTCAAGTTTGGATCGAGTTCGGTGCTGAACCCGAACGTTTTCACGAGGTTCAGCCGAACCCGACAAACTCGAACATCCAGGTGTCCGCTCAACTCTACTCCTTCCTCAAGGGCCAGACTCCTGACTCTCAATATTTGCACTCCTTTATTACAGTCATACCCAAACCTGGTAAGAACCACTCCCTACCTGATAATTACAGACCTATCACACTTTTAAACTCTGACTACAAGATTTTTTACAAAAATCTTAGCTAATAGACTGTCCTAACTAATTCCCAAAATGATAGTTAGGGATCAGGTCGGATTTGTCTGAGCTAGACAAGCGGGAGACAACACTCAATGGACCATGGATCTTATGGACCTGATGGATATATTCTGTCGTCCAACCCTTATATTAAGCCTCGGCGCAAGAAAGGCATTTGATGGGCTCTCATGGCCTTATACGTTTGCCACCTTATCCCATTATGGATATAAAGGCCCCTTCTTAGAATCTTTGAGTTTTGTATTCCTGTCCTACCTCTCAAGTACAATTATCCAACTTCCTGTCACATTCATTCCCAATGTCTACCGGCACTAGACAGGGGTGTCCACTTTCACCACTTCTTTTTATATTATGCTTGGAGCCACTAGCTGCAGCTATTCACGCACACCCGGACATAAAAGGAGTTCTAATGAGGCAGAGGGAATACAAGCTCTCACTCTTTGCGGACGACGTCCTCCTAACTTTGACTAACCCACTCATATCCCTCCCTTTCACTACATAATCTATTATTTCTCTTTGGATCCTTCTCAGGCTAAAAAGTGAACAACTCTAAGACTGAGGCCCTCCCTGTTCTCTTACCCCCTGATCTCTTAACCATGTTACAGCAGACTTACACTTACTGTATAGATGATGTTCCCAATTCCTTAAATACTCGGGGGTGAACCTGACACCCACATATTCTGCCTTATATAACACTAACTATCCCTCTCTTTTCAAATATATCCAAAATATGTTAAAACAATGGGATACCTATCCCATATCATGGCTAGGCAAGATATACATTGTACAAAATGTCCATCTTACCAAAATTGTTATACTTGTCTGAAATCCTTCCTATCCCCATACCCATGTCTCAGCTTAAGTCTATACAACGCTGGTTCCTAAACTTTATTTGGCACAACAAAGCTCACGTGTTGTGAGATCTGTGGTGTTCTCCCCTCGTACACAAGAAGGTCTATGTGCCCTCGATATTATTAAGTATTATCATGCCACACATCTATGCACCACCACCTCTTGGTCAAGTCAATACGCTCCTAACAGGTGGATGGAAATTGAAATGGGCGTTCTCTGCCCTGTACACCCATGCTCTCTGGTGTGGTCACCATCTGTTCAAACTGATAGAGATTTGAAACACAATGTTTAGCATTTATTTTGTTCACATTGCAGGTCTGGGGTGTCACCTGTAAGCATTACTCTCTCTCTTCACCATGCCCGCCCCTCTCTAATGTCCTTTTCAACCCTTTAATCCCCAATAGCACTTCATATGGACACATGGATCCTTGGGGCCAAGCTACTTTGTGTCAACTCCATCACTTTGTCCATCCTATCACCCGCAAGATATTTTCTTTTGAGGAACTACGGGCTAAACACCAGATCCCTATACATCTTTTATCTCCAAATTAGACATTTCTTCTCATCCCTATCATCCTCCCTCACCCTGGCTAAGCCCAACCAATTTGAGCTCACCTGTGCTCAGGTACCTTATCAACTCCACTTAATTTCCACTATATACAAATTGCTACATGAATCTATCCCCTATCCCCTCACAGAGGTATCTCATTCTTAAATGCAGAAATTGCCCCTTATCTTACTGAAGCCAATCCCTCTCCCCCTTTGGGAGAAGATTTGGACATAGACTTTTAAATCATCTAGATGTGTGGTGCAGAGAGACGGCTGTGAAAATCCTAATGTTTTGGTATAAAACCTCTGAAAGTTTACATCTATATGACTTCACTGTATCCTCACTTTGCTGAGGCTGTGGCACCTCTGTCAGTTCACACTTCCACATTTTTTGGCAATGCCCACAGATACAGCCCTTTTGGGCCAAAGTCTTATTTTCAAGTCTTATTCAATGCCTCCCTACCATTAGACCCGCTACACTACCTGTTAGGTCTCCCTTTTGCTGGTCTTTAACCACTTGCCGACCGTCAACCGCAGGTTGACAGCGACAAAGTGGCTCGATATCGCAAACCGCCGTCATACGACGGCGGCTGCGAGATTGCGCACTGTGAGCGCGTGCGCACCGTCGGAGGTGCGCCCGCACGCTCACTGTGTCCGGGGGGGCCAGGGAGCGGGTGCGGCAGACTACCCGTGATGCCCCCCCGCACTGAAAGAATGGAGGTCCGTGTAAGTAAACACGGACCTCCGTTCTGTGAGAGGGGGAAGGGCTGTGATCACAGCCTTCCTCTACATGGAAGCTGTGATCACTTCCCTTCCCCTGCTAGGGCAGCCCACACACAGTTAGAACACGCCCAGGGAACACAGTTAACCCTTAGAGCGCCCCCTGCAGGTTAACCCCTTCACTGCCAATGGCATTTACACAGTAATCAGTCACTTTTGCGCAAACCAATCAATAATCGCCGATTGCGTTTTTTTTTATCACAAATATGAGGAAGAATATAAATCGGCCAAAACCGATGAAAAAAAATGTTTTTTTGTATTTTTTTTTGGATTTGGATTTTAGCAAAAAGTAAGAAATTTGTTTTTTTTTTGCAAAATTGTCGCTCTTTTTTTGTTTCTAGCGGCAAACAGAAATGACGCAGCGAGGATCAAATACCAACAAAAGAAAGCTCTATTTGTGGGAAAAAAAGGACGCAAATTTCGTTTGGGTACAACGTCTCACGACCGCGCAATTGTCAGTTAAAGCGACGCAGTGCCGAATCGCAAAAAGTGCTCTGGTCCTAAAGTGTGAAATCCTTCCGGGGCTGAAGTGATTAAAAATGACCAAACAATTGCTCTCCTACATTTAACAAATGCAAAGAGAGTTATCCCTGTATGTTGGCTATCGGAAGACCCACCCACCCAGTCTCTATTATTGAACACCATTACTGAAATACGCAGAATGGAATAACCGCCTCTGCCAATGATACCATATCACAATTTAACAAAATATGGGAGCCTTGGGATCGATCTGAATATGGGTCTGACTCACCTATGTCCTGAGGTTCAACAATCCCCTTCTCTTCCCCTCCTATTCCTCCCCTAGCTTTCAGTTACCACATAGTGAATCCATTATTTGTTTGTTACCCCTGCTCTCTCCTGTTTTAGATTACTCACCTACCTCTACTGTTACAGACTATGAACATGTATGGCCTGACATTGTTTGTTACTTTTTCTATATTTCTATATGTAACTTTTTACACTAGAGGTTTCACTATGTACATATATGTATACATTTTTTTCTTTATAGTTGTACAACTGTACTATACAAAAAAAAAAAAGAAATGGCACTTTGCTACAATGTAAAGTATTAAGTATACAGCTTGTATGACAGTGTAAATTTGCTGTCCCCTCAAAATAACTCAAAACAAAGCCATTGATGTCTAAACCACTGGCAACAAAAGTGAGTGCACCCCTAAGTGAAAATGTCCAAATTGGGCCCAATTAGCGATTTTCCCTCCCGGGTGTCTTGTGACTAGTGTTACAAGGTCTCAGGTGTGAATGGGGAGCAGGTGTGTTAAATTTGGTATTATTGCTCTCTCATACTGGTCACTGGAAGATCAACATGGCACCTCATGGCAAAGAACTCTGAGGATTTGAAAAAAAGAATTGTTGCTCTACATAAAGATGACCTGGGCTATAAGAAGATTGCCAAGACTCTGAAACTGAGCTGCAGCACAGTGGCCAAGATCATACAGCGGTTTAACAGGACAGGTTCCACTCAGAAAAGGCCTCACCATGGTCTACCAAAGAATTTGAGTGCACATGCTCAACATCATATCCAGAGGTTGTCTTTGGGAAATAGATCTATGAGTGCTGCCAGCATTGCTGCAGAGGTTGAAGGGTGGGGGGCGGGGTCATCATGTTAGTGCTCACACCATATGCTGCACACTGCATCAAATTGGTCTGCATGGCTGTCGTCCCAGAAAGAAGCCTCTACTAAAGATGATGCACAAGAAGGCCTGCAAACAGTTTGCTGAAGACAAGCAGACTAAAGACATGGATTACTGGAACCATGGCCTGATGTCTGATGAGACCAAGATACATTTATTTGTTTCAGATGGTATCAAGCATGTGTGGTCTCAACCAGTTGAGGAGTACAAAGACAAGTGTGTGTTGCCTACAATCAAGCATGGTGGTGGGAGTGTCATGGTCTGGGGCTGCACGAGTTCTGCTGGCACTGGGGAGCTACAGTTCATTGAGGCAACCATGAATGCCAACCTGTACTGTGACATACTGAAGCAGAGCATGATCCCCTCCCTTTGGAGACTGGGCCGCAGGGCAGTATTCCAACAAATGATAAGGACCCCAAACACACCTCCAAGATGACCACTGCCTTGCTAAAGAAGCTGAGGGTAAAGGTGATGGACTGGCCAAGCATGTCTCCAGATTTATGTTTCAATCCTTTTTTATCGTTGAAAAGTATATCTTAACATGTACAAAGAGTCATCATTGTAATTTACAAAACACAAACTTCTTGTTTAACAACAGCGATGGATCACAACCTAACCTGAAGTACATTACTGTCTCTTTCTGGATCCTCAAATGTTGTCGCTCATCTTCCCATGGTGTTACGCTGTAAAAAAATCATTATTTCCCTTATTTAGTCTGAAGTCAAGGAACAAGATGCTGATTGTCGACCCTAACTGAATGATCTCTAATCGTTGCATAACAATAAACTCGACAATAACGTTCTCTGATGTCAGCTTCATAATTTTTTTTTCTGCTTTAAGTAAAAGAAAAACAAAAGACTAGAGAAGTAAGAAAAGATAGAAGGGAGAGGGAAGAGGGAAAATGGAGGGGGGGCTCCACTCTTCTGGTCCCTTCAGGCGATAAAATGTATTAGCCTAAAATGGTCTGCGGGTCAGTATTTATGTAGCAGATCCATGGGTTCCACACTTTTTCAGATGCTTTCACTCTGTCTTTCAAGATTGTCATCAAGCGCTCATTTAACATAAGCCAAGAGAGCTTCATCTTTAGTCAGTCAAATTTTATGGTAGCCGACTTCCAATTCCTGGCTATTATAATTTTGTCAGAGTTAAATATAAATGATAGGAGGCGTCTTTGCGATTTTGAGGCCCGATCGACCTTACGCCCCCAACAATGCCTGTTCTGGTGACTTGGGCAAGTTGATCTGGGTAAGGGAGTAGATAAAGTTATACACCCATATCCAGAAATCTCCTCACCTTAGGGGATCGCCACTAAATGTCTCCAGATTTAAACCCTATTGAGTATCTGTGGGGCATCCTCCAACGGATGGTGGAGGAGCGCAAGGTCTCCACCAGCTATGTGATGTCATCATGGAGGAGTGGAAGAGGACTCCAGTGGCAGCCTGTGAAGCTCTGGTGAACTCCATGCACAATAGGGTTAAGGCAGTGTTGGAAAATAATGGTGGCCACACAATGGTGGCAACACAAAATATTGACACTATGGGCCCAATTTGGACATTTTCACTTAGAGGTGTACTCACTTTTGTTGTCAGCGGTTTAGACATTAATGGCTGTGTGTTATTTTGAGGGGACAGCACATTTACACTGTTATACAAGCTATACACTCACTACTTTACATTGTAGCAAAGTGTAATTTCTCCAGTGTTGTCACATGAAAAGATATAATAAAATATTTACAAAAATGTGAAGGATGCGTGTACTCACTTTTGGGAGATATTGTATATCTGGTCTGGAACTCTGCCTTTTTGTGTCCTTTCTCTCCTTTCTAAACAAAGGCAAAGACTCTGTACCCCCCCCCCCCCCAACAACAAATATTAAAATGGATACCTTTTGTTTATGAGGGCAAATCCCACGCCATGCCAGAAATCACATAGTGGGGTGCAGAAAAATGAATCAATATACATTAGTTTTAAATGAATTTGTGTTTATATTGTGGAGTTCATATGTTTCACAACTATTGTGTAAATTCATTACACATAGCAGAGACATGCTTGGGAAAGTTTCAGGCTTGTTGTTAAAGTTTAGCTTATGTTCAAGCTTCTAAGAACGTGTTAGACATTTTAACTAGCTTGCTAGCAAGTTATATTATGAAAAGAATTTGACCTGTAGGTCACTGTTAAACAAATGATTGCTGAAGCTGTGATAGCCAGTCATATATTTATTTCATTTATCTATCCTAAATAACTAGACTGTTTTCTCAAAAACACATTTACTGGCAGATATTGGAGTAATAACATCTCATTTCAAACTATTCAATTGGAGATCATTTTGAGAATGACTCTTGTTAAGATTAAGGGGACAGATTCCAATAGAATTCTTATCTTGTAATAATAACCCATAAAAATCTTGCTACCCTGATCTAGAAAAAATAAATAGTTGATGAGCCCCCTGCAGGACTGTTATAATTTAAACATTTTAGCAAGCAGAACATTTTAAATTGAGGAAAGAGGGAAAATAGAACTGGATCTAGGGTTATCTCACTGGTATTATCTTAAAGTATTGATGTTAATGTAAATTATCTGGTTCCTGGGCAGGCAGCTTCTACATCCTAGAGGATCTCCACGGTCTCCTTGGCTTGTAGTGCAATGTAGCAAATATTTAAACTGAAACACCACACCACTGCTAAGAGGTTCAGATAATGGACATGTTCATATATTTTTATGAAGTTTTTGTGTATTAAGTTTGACACTTCCAATACTATTGTCTATTTGACTTTCAATATGGCCACAAGGAGGGGATATTGTATTGATATCAGATTGATATGGAGATGTTCTTATGTTCTTTCTAGCTCTGATGGAAAGGGCACTCTTGGACACCGAAGCATGTTGGCTAACATTTTTGGATTGTGCCCCTATGTTTTATCAGTATAAAGTATCTAGACCTCTAAGAAGTAGTTTGGCGCTTCAGTTTAAGTTTTTGCTAAATATTTTAATACCCCCTTCAGGGCAACTGTAATGCATTACTGCACATGCATTAACGAGTGGTGTTTGCTCTGTAATGTTTGTGGAGTTGGGGCACTCAAAAAAGACATTGGCATTTTTTAATTCAGCACACAAAAATGCACAGTATGTGTGTCATGTTATGCTGCAGTAGGCTTTAGGATCTACTGTACTGGGTGACCCAATGTATTGAATCTATAACTTAGTACACAATTACAATATGTTTTGTTTTGATTTAATTATGCTACAAAAAAACATTGTGACTTAAATAATATTATTATATGCCTAAATTTAAAATAAAAGGCAAATATGTTATATGTTTTACTTAAATTTGCTTGGTAAAAAATGTTTAATTGTTTGTTGAGTTCCTTAGCAATTAGTTAATTTTTTTAAATGTAATTACTAATTTGGAATGGGTCTTTTAGGCTTAAAGTGAAACAATAAAAATGCACAGTACCTTTAACCACTTCCAGACTGCCCGCCATCATTATACGGCTGTGGAATACCGTTGCTATGGTAGCAGATAGCTACCATAACCCCAGTATTTTTAAAAATGGCAGGCAGCCGACTTTCAGATAAAAGTGGTCTCTGTGGCGGATTCACTTTCCCATCATCTCTGGCACTAACCAGACCCACCGGTAACAGCAGAAACGATCGGGTCCGTTAACCCCACTGTCTGTGAGCCGAATGAGTGGAAGATGCCGTCCACTCAGCTCCATAGCATTGCAGGGTGGAAGGGACGTCAAACATCACTTCCACCCAGAGCTCTTAAAGGAGACATTTTTTTTTCAATTGTCATTTTTTTCTTTTTTTTTCTTTTTTTTATTGCATTTAAGTGTAAATATGAGATCTGAGGTCTTTTTGACACTAGATCTCATATTTAAGAGGATCTATAATGCTTTTTTTCTATTACAATGAATGCTTACATTTCTTGTAATAGGAATAAAAGTGATCAAAATGTTTTTTTTTTTAAAAGGACGGTGTAAAAATAAAAAGTAAAATAAATAAGACATTTTTTATTTTAAAGCCCCCAGTCCCGCTGAGCATGGGCGACCACATACATAAGTCCCGCCCGCATATGAAAATGGTGTTCAAACCACACACGCAATTGTTAGAGCGAGAGCAATAATTTTAGCTCTAGACCTACTCTGTAACTCAAAACTGGTAACGTGAAGGAATTTTTAAACGTTACCGATGGAGAGGTTTAAGGGCCAAAGTTTGTCCCCATTCCACGAACGGGCCCAATTATGAAGCATGACATGTTGGGTATCATTTTATTCAGCGTAACATTATCTTTCACACTATGGAAAAACATTGGGCTAACTTTACTGTTGTCTTTTTTTTTAACTCAAAAAGTGAATTTTTTCCAAAAAATTACGCTTGTAAGACCACTGCGCAAATACGATGTGACATAAAATATTGCAATGACCACCATTTTATTCTCTAGGGCGTTAGAAAAAAATATATAATGTTTGGGGGTTCTAACTAATTTTATAGCAAAAAAAATCAGATTTTAACTTGTAAACACCGACTCTCAAAAAAGAGGCTCGGTCCATAAGTGGTAAATAACATGGTTGGTGATGTCTTACACCTGCCTATAAAAGGGCACACCTGTAGGATATGCTAAAGCAAAAGTAACAATTAAAAATAATTGCTGCTAAATGACAAATCTGACATGATTATAAACCCTGTCTCTTGGCATCCTAAACCCCTTAAAGGCCTGGGAGGCTCCAAGGGGATAAGGGGGTCCCCATGCAAAACAAAAAAGCAAAACAGTTGTAGAGTCCCTTAAAATTCATAACAGACCCAAATGGATGCGTTTTTTGAAACCCCCCCAAAAAAAGTCATGGTTTCTCCTATAATTCATATAAGAGCCTTATCTGAGCATGTAGACTGGCTGGCTGGGAAAAAGAGGAGCATTGAGCAATCCAGGCCACATTCACTCAACATTGGGATGGTACTGTTTCAGGGAAGCAATCCCTTTTAAGGCACAATATCCTCATGTTGACAGAGACAATGACCTCATTCCCACAATCCCGGTCCAGGGTTTGTGAGTCTCTGCAAGGGTTGGGGAATTATTAGAATCTGGAAGCCCCCTTTAGAAAAAGGTCCCAGATATAGCGTACCCCTTCCCCCTGAATGAAAGGGGTTCATACACATATATTAAAAATTTAGAAAGTAAGCAACACAAAGATACTTCATTACACATTCAGAAAAAAGGTAGAATGTATATAAACATCTGCTGTGGCACAGTATTTTATTAAAAAAAAAAAGTCCTATGGTATAAATCCATAATTAATCACATCATCTAGTGATTTAGATTTTGCATCAATCATAAAGAATAATGCCTCACTAACCCACTGACACAAACCTAATGACCAATGAATGATGATCCTCCCCTGTCACATGTTCACTGCAACTGACAGCTTCCTCTCAGCCTGCTCCTAAAAGTTACCAAGCTCGCCCATAAAGCTCCCTGAAATGACTGCCCACAAATGGTCATGAGCATATTTGGTCAATGACATCACCCAGAACATCTGCCAACTTGTTTACAATTTGAAACAAGCTGGTAGGCAAAAGCTGTAATTCAGTGAGGTAGTAAAACTGCCACTAAATGAATAATTTCTGGCTACAATAGCCAGAGGTTTGGGCAAGAGAGTCAACAGGCAAACTGGCCAAATCTGGCCATTTAGTTTGCCCACTTGGTGAATTGCGGACAGCTTTGGTTCGGGTCAAAAGTACGGTGAACCAAAACCCAAAGATCATCCCTAGTTATGAGTCGTGATTCTCAGCTCATGTTCTCTCTTCTCAGCTGTCTGTTACCATCTGTCTGCACACCTAAAGCTGAATTCCAGTTTTTAAAAAAATGCCAACAAATGTAAAATTATAACTTTATTTGTCTATATTGATGATAAATAGCTCTAGGTCAGGGTTTCCAAAAAGAGTTGAGCGGACACTTGGATGTTCGAGTTCATTGGGTTTGGCAGAACCTCGTGAAACCGTTCGGGTTTGGCACCGAACTCAATCCGAACTTGACCCCGGACACCGAACCCCATTGAAGTCAATGGTGACCCAAACTTTTGGGCACAAAAATGGCTGTAAAAAAGTCATGGAAAGGGCTAGAAGGCTGCAAAAGGAAGCAAAATGGGGGTAAGAGTAGGACAAGTGCCCTGCAAACAAATGTGGATAGGGAAATAACTTAAAATCACATAAAAAAATAAAAATGGGAGGAGTAAGTGGATGTGGAGTAGGAGCCTAGAGGTTGACTAGGCCGTGACTGTGGCAGTGTAGGTGGAAGTGGTGGTGGTGGTGGAGGAGGAGGAGGAGGAGGTAGCCAACACTGTTTTTTGTTTGCTTGTTTTTTTTTAGCCCCCAAAATATTGAGACATATTCAAAAGAAAAAAGGATACCAATGGCTGTGTGAGGCCGGTGTAAATGTCTATTCTGCACAAGGTACAGACAAGTCTTGTGGGATCCATGCCTGGTTCATTTTAATAAAGGTTAGCTTGTCCATGTTGGCTGTGGACAGGCGGCTGCGCTTGTCTGTGATAATGCCCCCTGCGTACTAAACACACGTTCAGACAATACACTGGCTGCAGGGCAGGCCAGCACCTCCAAGGCATAGAGGGCAAGCTCAGGCCATGTGGCCAATTTGGAAACCCAGAAGCTGAATGGGGTAGACCCATCAGTCAGTACGTGTAGGCATGTGCACACATACTGTTCCACCATGCTGCTAAAATGCTGCCTCCTGCTAACACGTTGCCTATCAGCTGGTGGTGCTGTTTGTGGTGGCGTGCTGCTGACAAAGCTTTTGCACA
Organism: Glandirana rugosa; assembly: GCA_018402905.1. Taxonomy (NCBI): domain Eukaryota; kingdom Metazoa; phylum Chordata; class Amphibia; order Anura; family Ranidae; genus Glandirana; species Glandirana rugosa. Next base: position 287,665 of record BLSH010316396.1, read on the forward strand.
TTTCGGCCATGCTAACCCTGCCTTCTGAGGTGCTGGCGGTGCCACAGCTGCGTTGGTGACCTCTTCCTCCTCCTCTGCCTTCACCTTGTGCTTCCACTGAGCCCCGGTGTCATTTGGGAATGCCCTCAGCAGCGCGTCTACCAGAGTGCGCTTGTAGTCGCGCATCTTCCGATCACACTCCACTGAGGGAATTAAGGACGGCACATTGTCCTTGTAACGGGGATCCAGCAGGGTGGCCCCCCAGTAATCAGCACAAGTTAAATTGTGGGAAACTCGGCTGTCGTTGAGCAGGCACTGCAGCATGTAGTCGCTCATGTGTGCCAGGCTGCCCAGAGGCAAAGGCAAGCTGTCCTCTGTGGGAGGTGTATGATCTGTGTCCTCTGTATCCCCCCAGCCATGCTCCAGTGATGCCCACGAGCTGCGTTAGGTGCCACCCTGCTGGGAACACAGTTCCTCCTCCTCCTCATCATCATCCTCATCCTCCTTGTCCTCCAGAGCTGTCCCCTGGCTTGAAAATTTTTGACCTGGCCTATGCTGTTGCAGGAACCCACCCTCCGCGCCACGTGTGAATGACTGGCCTGATAACCATGGAAATGACCCCTCTTCCTCCTTCTCCTGTGCCACATCCTCTTCCATCATCGCCCAAAGTGTTTTTTCAAGGAGACATAGAAGTGGGATAGTAACACTGAGAACAGCGTCATCGGCACTGGCCATGTTCGTTGGTGGTGAAGTGATGCTGTTCCGCAGAGCGACTGACCCGTGTGTGCTGCAGCTGAAACTCCACTATTGCCTGCTGCAGCTCGCATTTTCAGCCACCCAATCTGCTATCGCCTGTACTTGTTCTGGCCTCACCATTCGTTGAGCGCCATTCGGGCCTACCATGTAACGTTGAAGGTTCTGTCGGCTACCTGAGGAAGGTGTTTCACTTGTGCGTGTAGCTGGCACAGATCAACCACGTCCTCTCCTTGCAACAGGAGCTTCAGCAACACCACCAGCACCAGCAGCACCACGACCACCACCACATCCCTTATTTGACGCTCTCCTCATTCTGGACACAAATGTACTATGTAGCACTATTTATTAATACAAAAAAAAGAATAATAAATTATTATTCTTATTTTTTTTAAAAAAAGAAAATTGTTTATGCACTTTTTATTTTTGTGCAAGAAATGCACCGCTCACATTAGCAGCAGAAACCTCTCCCTATGCCAGTATGAGATGATTTTAGAATGATAATCTGTCTTTCACAACACCAACAGGAACCTCTCCCTAATGCAGTAGGAGATGGCTTTAGAACGATAAACTCTCCCTCAGAGCACCGACAGGAACCGGGCTGTAATGCAGTAGTAGTTGTTTTTAGAACAATATTCTCTCCCTCAGAGCACCAACAGGAACCTGGTCCTAATGCAGTAGTAGTTGTTTTTAGAACGATAAACTTTCCCTCAGAGCACCAACAGGAACCTGGCCCTAATGCAGTAGTTGTTTTTAGAACAATAAACTCTCCCTCAGAGCACCAACAGGAACCTGGCCCTAATGCAGTAGTAGTTGTTTTTAGAATGATAAACTCTCCCTCAGAGCACCAACAGGAATATGGCCCTAATGCAGTACTAGTTGTTTTTAGAATGATAAATTCTCCCTCAGAGCACCAACAGGAACCTGGCCCTAATGCAGTAGTAATTGTTTTTAGAACGATAAACTCTCCCTCAGAGCACCAACAAGAACCTGGCCCGAATGCAGTAGTAGTTGTTTTTAGAATGATAATCTCTCCCTCAGAGCACCAACAGGAACTTGGCCCTAATGCAATAGTAGTTGTTTTTAGAACGATAAACTCTCCCTCAGAGCACCAACAGGAACCTGGCCCTAATGCAGTAGTAGTGGTTTTTAGAATGATAAACTCTCCCTCAGAGCACCAACAGGAACCTGGCTCTAATGCAGTACTAGTTGTTTTTTTAAAAATGATAAACTCTCCCTCAGAGCACCAACAGGAACCTGGTCCTAATGCAGTAGTAGTTGTTTTTAGAACGATTAACTCTCCCTCAGAGCACCAACAGGAACCTTGCCCTAATGCAGTAGTAGTTGTTTTTAGAACGATAAACTCTCCCTCAGAGCACCAACAGGAACATGGCCCTAATGCAGTAGTAGTTGTTTTTAGAACGATAATCTCTCCCTCAGAGCACCAACAGGAACCTGGCCCTAATGCAGTAGTAGTTGTTTTTAGAACTATAATCTCTCCATCAGAGCACCAACGGGAACCTGGCCCTAATGCAGTAGTAGTTGTTTTTAGAGCGATAAACTCTCCCTCAGAGCACCAGCAAGAACCTGGCCCTAATGCAGTAGTAGTTGTTTTTAGAACGATAAACTCTCCCTCAGAGCACCAACAGGAACCTGGCTCTAATGCAGTAGTAGTTGTTTTTAAAACAACAATCTCTCCCTCAGAGCACAAACAGGAACCTGGCCCTAATGCAGTAGTAGTTGTTTTTAGAACGATAAACTCTCCCTCAGAGCACCAACAGGACCTGGCCCTAATGCAGTAGTAGTTGTATTTAGAACGATAAACTCTCCCTCAGAGCACCAACGGGAACCTGGCCCTAATGCAGTAGTAGTTGTTTTTAGAACGATAATCTCTCCCTCAGAGCACCAACAGGAACCTTGAGATCGGAAGAGCACACGTCTGAACTCCAGTCAC
>BLSH010316396.1:290360-307330 GCA_018402905.1 Glandirana rugosa
ATTTTTGTTGATGATGACATAATCCCGTTCCAAGGACAACCACGAGGCTCTCTCTCTAATAACAAGATTTTTGTTGATGATGACGTAATCCCGGTCCAAGGACAACCACGAGACTCCCTGTCAAATAGCAAGATTTTTGTTGATGATGACGTAATCCCGTTCCAAGGACAACCACGAGGCTCCCTCTCTAATAGCAAGATTTTGGTTGATGATGACGTAATCCCGGTCCAAGGACAAACACGAGACTCCCTCTCTAACAGCAAGATTTTTGTTGATGATGACGTAATCTCGGTTCAAGAACAACCACGAGACTCCCTCTCACATAGCAAGATTTTTGTTGATGATGACGCGGGAACCTGGCCCTAATGCAGTAGTAGTTGTTTTTAGAACGATAATCTCTCCCTCAGAGCACCAACAGGAACCTTGCCCTAATGCAGTAGTAGTTGTTTTTAGAACGATACACTCTCCCTCAGAGCACCAACAAGAACTTGGCTCTAATGCAGTAGTAGTTGTTTTTAGAACGACAATCTCTCCCTCAGAGCACAAACAGGAACCTGGCCCTAATGCAGTAGTAGTTGGTTTTAGAACGATAATCTCTCCCTCGGAGCACCAACAGGAACCTTGCCCTAATGCAGTAGTAGTTGTTTTTAGAACGATAAACTGTCCCTCAGAGCACCAACAGGAACCTGGCCCTAATGCAGTAGTAGTTGTTTTTAGAACAATAATCTCTCTCTCGGAGCACCAACAGGAACCTTGCCCTAATACAGTAGTAGTTGTTTTTAGAACGATACACTCTCCCTCAGAGCACCAACAGGAACCTGGCTCTAATGCAGTAGTAGTGTTTTTTAGAATGACAATCTCTCCCTGAGAGCACAAACAGGAACCTGGCCCTAATGCAGTAGTAGTTGTTTTTAGAATGATAAACTCTCCCTCACAGCACCAACAGGACCTGGCCCTAATGCAGTAGTAGTTGTTTTTAGAACGATAAACTCTCCCTCAGAGCACCAACAGGAACCTTGCCCTCATGCAGTAGTAGTTGTTTTTAGAACGATAAACTCTCCCTCAGAGCACCAAGAGGAACGTTTCCCTAATGCAGTAGTAGATGGTTTTAGAATGATAATTTCTCCCTCAGAGCAACAACAGGAACGTTTCCCTAATGCAGTAGTAGATGGTTTTCGAATGAGAATCTCCCCCTCAGAGCACCAACAGTTATGTTTCCCTAATGCCCTATAAGATGGTTCTGAATGGTAATGTCTCCCTAACAGCACAGACAGGAACATCTCTCTAATGCACTATAAGATGGTTCTGATACGCTAATATCTTCCTCACAAGACCGCAATGAGGGTCTCCCTAATGCAGTCTGAGATGGTTGTGAACGCTAATCTTTCCCTCACAGCAGCGGCATGAAGCTCTCCCTAGTCTGAGACGTTCTGACACACAGCGCTATGTGACTCCAGCCCCATATTGAGGCTGTGTCACATGATGCACTGCCCAATCACAGCCATGCCATTAGTAGGCATGGCTGTTATGGCTTCTAAGGGCAAACTAGTGAAAAGCTTGTTGATTGGTTGCCCAGCAGCTATAGAAAAGGCGCCAAAAATACCCGAATACCGAACCCTATCCCGGACTTTTTTGTAATGTCCGGGATCGGGTTCGGGCACGGACACCCCAAAGTCCGGTAAGGACCCGAATTTTACAGTCCGGTTCGCTCAACTCTATTTCCAAACTTTCTACTTTTGTGGGCCAAAAAACAAAAAAAAACTGTTTATAATGAATGAATACAATTTAAGTGCTGAATATGTTTTTCTTGGAGCTTTGTTTTTTATTCAGCACATTATGGTTCTGAAAAACCTTTAGCAAAATAAAAAAAAAAAATTCCAAATAAACGTAAGCCCATACAGTAAGAGTCCATCTTTGCATAAGGGTCCCCATCATAGCCCCATATATCAGAGTTCTCATCAAAGGTAAGTTGTAAATGGTCTAAAGTACAGCTCAAAGTGGATGTAAACCCGATTCATGAGATTTGAGCTGGGCACATATATCTGTAGTGTTTTCTTATCCAAAGCCCTAAGTCCCATGTGTTTATTCTGTTCAGTAGCTCTGTTATCAGCCACATAACTTCTGACAAGTTCTCCCAAATGTGAGCCTGAAGTTTGTGCCTATAGGTTGCTATAAATATATTAGCACAGCTCTGCCCTGTTCACAGCAGAGTCTTTGCCTATGTGGAGGGGGGTATGCACATTTCCTCCAATCAGCTGTCTTGGTTGTATGCCAAGATTCCACTCCCAGTCCCAAACAGGAAGAGAAACATTTCTAACAGAGGTAAGAATTCTAAAGAATATACAGTATCTCACAAAAGTGAGTACACCCCTCACAATTTTGGAACTATTTTATTATATCTTTTCTTGTGACAACACTGAAGTAACTACACTTTGCTACAATGTAAAGTAGTGAGTGTACAGCTTGTATAACAATGTAAATTTGCTGTCCCCTCGAAATAACTCAACACACAGCCATTAATGTGTAAACCACTGGCAACAAAAGTGAGTACACCCCTAAGTGAAAATGTCCAAATTGACAGCAAAGTGTCAATATTTTGTGTGGCCACCATTATTTTCCAGCACTGCCTTAACCCTCTTGGGCATGGTGTTCACCAGCACTTCACAGGTTGCCACTGGAGTCCTCTTCCACTCCTCCATAATGACATCACGGAGCTGGTGGATGTTAGAGACCTTGCACTCCTCCACCTTCCGTTTGAAGATGTCTCACAGATGCTCAATAGGGTCTTAGGTCTGGAGACATGCTTGGCCAGTCCACCACCTTTACCCTGAGCTTCTTTAGCAAGGCAGTGGTCATCTTGGAGGTGTTTTAGGGGTCGTTATCATGTAGGAATACTGCCCTGTGGCCCAGTCTTTGAAGGGAGGGATCATGTTCTGCTTCAGTATGTCACAGTACATGTTGGCATTCATGGTTCCCTCAATGAACTGTAGCTCCCCAGTGCTTGCAGCACTCATGCAGCCCCAGACCATGACACTCCCACCACCATGCTTGACTGTAGGAAAGACACACTTGTCTTTGTACTCTTCACCTGGTCACCGCCACTCACGCTTGACACCATCTGAACCAAATAAGTTTATCTTGGTCTCATCCTCAGAGAGTTCTTTGCCATGAGGTGCCTTGTTGAACTTCCAGTGACCAGTATGAGAGAGTAAGAGCAATAACATCAAATTTAACACACCTGCTCCCCATTCACACCTGAGACATTGTAACATTAATGAGGCATATGACACCAGGGAGGGAAAATGTGGCTAATTGGGCCGAATTTACAAAAATGTGAGGGGTGTACTCACTTTTGTGAGATACTGTATAAAGCTGAAGACAGCAGATATACATGCAAAACTTATGTAGGGAGATTTGTTTCATCTCTGTGTATCATCTGGGCTGTTCACTTCACAGGGTATATGTGAGGGTTTGCATCCACTTTAACCACTTCAGCCCCGGAAGGATTTCACACTTTAGGACCAGAGCACTTTTTAAGATTCGACACTGCATCGCTTTAACTGACAATGGCGTGGTCGTGCGACGTTGTACCCAAACACAATTTGTGTCCTTTTTTCACACAAATAGAGCTTTCTTTTGGTGGTATTTGACCACCTTTGTGTCATTTCTGATTGCCGCTATAAACAAAAGAAGAGCGACAATTTTGCAAAAAAAAAAAGCAGATTTCTTACTTTTTGCTAAAATACAAATCCAAAAAAAATATAAAAAAACATTTTTTCCATTGGTTTTGGCCGATTTATATTCTTCCTCATATTTTTGGTAAAACAAAATCGCAATTGGTGTTTATTGATTGGTTTGCGCAAAGGTTGCTGCGTTTACGGATGATGAGAATTAATTTCTGGGGTTTTTATTTTTTTTATTTTTTACTAGTAATGGCGATGATCTGCGATTTTTAGCGGTACTGCGATATTGCAGCGGACATGTCGGACCATTTTGACACTTTTTTGGGACCATTGGCAATTATACAGTGATCAGCGCTATAAAAATGCTCTGATTACTGTGTAAATGCCATTGGCAGTGAAGGGGTTAACCTGCAGGGGGCGCTCTAAGGGTTAACTGTGTTTCCTGGACAGGTTCTAACTGTATTTAGGCTGCCCTGGCTGGGGGAAGGGAGTGATGACGGCTTCCATATACAGAAAGCCTGTGATCACAGCCCTCCCCCTCTAACAAAACGGAGATCCGTGTTTACTTACACGGACCTTCGTTCTTTCACTGCGGGGGGGCATCGTGGGTAGCCGGCGGCGATCGAGTCCACCCTACCCACTCCCTGCCCCTCCCGAACACAGTGAGCGTGCGAGCTCACCTCCGGCAGCGCACGCTCACATTGAGAGATATCGCAGCCACCGTCATATGACAGTGGTTTGCGATATCGAGCCACTCTGTCGCCGTCAGACTGCGGTCGGCGATCGGCAAGTGGTTAAGGGATATAAATCTACAAGTTTGGGATATTGAAAAATAGCTTAAAGTTGTTGTGAATATACAATGTTATAGACACTTTCTAACATACCTAAAACTATGCAGGCACCATGATTTCTTTTGTTTAATTTCAGATATAAACTGCCTTACCTTTTTTACAAGGTTAAAAAGTTCAGTCATGTGACCATGCATCTCTTCTGACTGATAGTGGGGGTAGGGTTACAAGATGGTCTGGGTCATGGCAGCTGAACAAACAAACCCAATAAAGGCATGCTGTGTGTTTGCACATACAGTACTGTAGGAAAGCACACACAGAAAAAGAATATTTAGGGAAACATACACTTTAAGTCCTATACATCTCAATTACTCAACCTTGATTCATATTTCATAAATCCTACTGTGATGCAGTTACCTTCTTAAAAAAGTAGCTACTGTACACCAATGTAGAAAAAGATACAATTCAGTTAAACATCAAATACGCCTATATTACAAGTCCAGAAGGTCAGACATATTGGACCTCCTATGAGAAAGACACATCATAGATAAGTCATATATAGTGTCTAAAATTGTAATTTCATTCTGCTAAATAGAGATGAGCCGAACACCCCCCCCAGTTCAGTTCGCACCAGAACATGCAAACAGACAAAAAGTTTGGGCGAACATTTGAACACCATTAAAGTCTATGGGACCCGAACATAAAAATCAAAAGTGCTAATTTTAAAGGCTTATATGCAATGTTATTTCCCTAAAAAGTGTATGGGGACCCAAGTCCTACCATAGGGGACATGTATCAATGAAAAAAGTTTTTAAATCAATCCTTTTTTCAGCAGCAGTGATTTTAATAATGATTAAAGTGAAAAAAAAAATGAAAAATTCCTTTAAATATTGTGCTTGGGGGGTGTCCTTAGTCTGTGTGTAAAAGGGCACATCTCTATGAGGTGTAGAACATAGTCAGAGCAAAATGACATTTCCATAGGAAAAATTGTCATTTAAAATCACGGCTGTAATGTATGTAGGGTTCCCCCCAGCCCAAACAAGGCTTTTCGGGTCTGGTTTGGATATTAAGGGGAACCCCGTGGCAAATTAAAAAAAAATGATGTGGGGTTCCCCCTAAAATCCAAACCAGACCCTTATCCGAGCATGCAGCCCTGGCCGTTTGGATGGGGGGGACGGGCGAGCCCCCCTCCTGAACCGTACCAGGCTACATGCCCTCAACATGAGGAGTATGGGTGCTTTGGGGAGGGGGCACTGCCCCCCACCTCAAAGCACCTTGTCCCCATGTTGATGGGGACAAGAGCCTCTTCCCCACAAGCCTGGCCGGTGCTTGTGGGGGTCTGCGGGCGGGGGAGGCTTATCGGAATCTGGAAGCCCCCTTTAATAAGGGGGCCCCCAGATCCCCCCATGTGAATAGGTATGGGTTACATTGTACCCCTACCCATTCACCAAAAAAGGAGTGTAGTGTTACAAAAAACATTAGGCAGTTTTTGACAAGTCCTTTATTGTGTAAAATAGCTCTTTTCTTCTTTCTTCCTTCATCTTCTCCTGGCCCGGTCCTTTTTCTGGACTTCTGCTTCTTCTTTCAGTCTTCTTGCTTTCTCTCTTCATCTTCAATCTTCATCTTCATCTTCTTCTTCTTTCACCACCGCCGCTCTCCCCGCTGCTGCAGCCCGGCTCCTGCGCATCTCCCAGAATGGTATTCACAATGACAGTTCTTATAAGGAGGGGCGGGGTCACCCGGTGACATAAATGGGTGACTTGCCCCCTCTGACAGCGCATGACGCCAAAAGGGGGTGGGTTCACTCTGTGACGTCACTGAGTGGTTCCACCCCTTTTTATAAAAGAACTGTCATTGTGAAGACATGCCTATTCTGGGAGACGCGCAGGAGAAGATGGGGGAAGAAAGAAGAAAGAAGAAAAGAGCTATTTTACACAATAAAGGACTTGTCAAAAACTGCCTCTTGTTTTTTTTAACACTACACTACTTTTTTGGTGAATGGTAGGAGTACAATGTACCCCATACCTATGCACAAGGGGGTCGGAATCTGGGGACCCCCTTATTAAAGGCGGCTTCCAGATTCTGATAAGCCCCCTGCCCGCAGACCCCCATAACCACCGGCCAGGGCTGTGCTGATTAGGCCATTCTCCCCATCAACAAGGGGGCAAGGTGCTTTGGGGAGCGACCTCAAAGCATCCTCCCCATGTTGAAGGCATGTGGCCTGGTATGGTTCGGAGGGAGGAGTGCTCGCTCGTCCCCACCCCATCCTGCCCTGCCAGGGCTGCATGCTTGGATAAGGGTCTGGTTTGGATTTTGGGGGGGACCTCACGCCATTTTTTTTTAAATTTGGCGCGGGGTTCCCCTTAAATTCCATACCAGACCTGAAGGGCCAGAACACTGTAACCCCTTGCAGTTACTCTTGTTGGACAGAGGAACAAGGCCTGATGTTTTAAATTAGTTTAAAAATTGTTATAGAATGCCCCTGTAAACCAGGTGACAGAAAAATTGGGCCTTGGGTGTTGGCGGTGCTAGAGCACTGTAACTCCTTGCAGTTACTCTTGTTGGATGGAGGAACTGGGCCTGACTGTCACGTACCTGATGGTAGACTGACTTATGCAGTAGGCAACCTCTCTTACGGCCCTGGTTCCAGAACCCCTGGTAGGATCAGGCAGGTCATAGGCCAGCAGGTGGTCGGTGCAGGCAGAGTTCAAGCAGACACAGGATCTAGCCGGGTCACAGGTAAACAGGAATCCCAGAATGTGTCGCTAAGGAACACTGAAACACTGTAGAATGGACAGCACTGGATGTCGGGCGCTGTCTGCTTAAATGGGCCATTCTGGTGCCAATGCTACGTGCGCCTGTGCACAGACCCTCCAGTGGCCACGGATGTTTCCTTACATTGCCCCCTCAAGGGGCAGCCTCCGGATGCCCAAACTGGCTCTTGGGTCTGGGTGTCTCCTCCAGAACAACTTAACAATTTCTTCAGCATGGATATGGTCCTCAGGTTTCCATGAGCTCTCCTCGGGCCCATACCCCTTCCATTTGACCAAGAACTGGGTGACACCATGCCTTTTTCTGCAATCGAGGATGGCTTCAACCTCATACTCTTCCTCACCATCCAGAAGGAACAGCTCAGGTGGAGTCGTCCTCCGATCTGGGAAGGGGTCCTGGATCACTGGTTGCAGCAGGGAGACATGGAACACGGGATGGACCCGCAAGGATGGTGACAGATACAATTCATACGCCACCCTGTTAATTCTTCTCTTTACAGGGAAAGGGCCAATGAATCTTGGACCCAGTTTTTTCAATGGGCAAGACGGCCTTAGGTTCTTGGTTGCCAATCAGACCTGGTCACCTGGTTGTAAGTCCAGCTCCCCACATTTCTTCTTGTCAAAAGCCCTCTTATAGTGTTCTTGTGCCTGAGACAGTGTCTCCTGTAGCAGTTTATTGTTCTTTTTGAGGAATTCCATTGTCTTTTGTACTGCTGGCACCGTACTTTCTGGGATCAAGTTGGGTATAAACATGAGGTGGTAGCCGAGATTCGCCCAAAATGGAGATTGCTTGGTAGCTGAGTGTATGGTGTTGTTGTAGGCAAACTCAGCTATTGGTAGTAATGAGACCCAATCGTCCTGAGCAAAAGAGGAGTAACAACGGAGGTACTGTTCTAAGGTCTGATTAGTCCTTTCAGTCTGACCATTTGTTTGGGGGTGATAGCCCAAGGAAAATGCCAATTCGATTGCCAATGCTGCACATTAGGCTTTCCAGACCCGGGATGTGAACTGCACCCCACGATCTGAGATTATGTTAACGAAAATCCTGTGAAGTCGAACCACTTCCTTAATGAAAGTCTCTGCCGTTTCAACTGTGGTAGGGGTGCCTTTCATGAGAACAAAGTGCACCATTTTGGTAAGGCGGTCCACAACCACGAAGATGGAATTAAACTTTTCAGATGGAGGTAGCTCTACTATAAAGTCCATTGAAATATGGGACCATAGGTGCTCTGAAATGGGAAGCGGGTTTAACAGACCCCAAGCTTTAGCCCGGCTGGTCTTGTTTTGGGCACGGACGGGACAAGCGCTAACATATTCTCTGCAGTCCTTGTCGGTGGAAGGCCACCAAAAGGAGCGCGACAGCAGCTCTGCAGTTTTGCGACCTCCAAAATTTCCCGCCAGCTTGTGGTAATGGTCAAGTTCCAGCACTGAGAGGCGTAGTTCCTTTGGAATGCATATTTTGTCATGGTACCACCACAGCCCGTCCTTCATTGTCAGCCTAGGGTCCGGAGATGTAGTGGATTTGGCCTGAGATCGTCTATCCTGGGTCAACAGGAAGTGTCGGGAAGAAAGGATGGAAGGATGGTGTCTTGACATTCTGAATAAGGCGTCGGGCTTTACGTTCTTTGATCCGGGCCTGTAGGTAATGTGTAGTTGGAAACGGGAGGAAAATAAAGCCCAACATGCCTGACGGGGTTTCAGTCTTTTGGCAGTACGCAAGTATTCCAAATTCTTATGGTCGGTGAAGACCATAACAGGATGTGCAGCTCCTTCCGAAAGATACCGCCACTCCTCCAAGGTGGACTTGATGGCTAGGAGTTCCCGGTCTCCCACGTCATAATTGCTCTCAGGAAAATGAAAGCAACAGGGTGGAGAGAAGCCTTTGGGCCTCGCCTCTGGGACAGGACTGCTCCCACTGCAGTCTCCAAAGCATCCACCTCCAGGATGTAGGGTAAGGCTGAGTCTGGATGCTTCAAGACAGGTGCAGATGTGAATAACTGCTTGAGCTTTAGGAAGGCTTCCTGGGCTTCGGGGAGGGGGGGGGGCAGTGGAAACAGGTGTTCTGTTTGGTGAGCTGGGTAATCGGTGAGATCACCGCAGAGAACCCCTTGATAAACTTCCTGCAGAAGTTGGCAAAGCCTACACACCGTTGGACCCCTTTCCTGTCTACAAGAGCTGGCCAATCCAAAATGGCAGACACTTTCTGTGTGTTTATAGTGACTCTGGTAACAGAAATGATAAGGCCCAGATACGGAATGCTGGAGCATTCGAATGCACATTTTTCGGCCTTGGCGTAGAGCCCATTTTGTCGGAGACGCTGTAATACACACTTGACATGCCGGCTGTGCTCATCCATTGTGGCAGAAAAAATGAGGATATCATCCAAGTAGACGATGATGAATTGGTCCAGATAATCCTGGAAAATATTGTTCACCAAGCGTTGAAAAGTGGCCGGAGCGTTACAAAGCCCAAAGAGCATTATGAGATATTCATAATGGCCGAACCATGTTCGGGGGGGCCGTTTACCACTTGCCACCCTCTCAGATGCGAACGAGATTGTAAGCCCCACGGAGATCCAACTTGGTGAATACTGTAGCTGAACTGAGCCTTTGAAAATATTCTGGGACCAGAGGTAGATGAATCCCTTTTTGAGATTCTCATCTAGATAAGGGCCTTCAGCTCTACCTCCGAGAGGGGATATATCTTGCCAAACGGTACCTCAGCACCAGGCAACAGCTCTATTGGGCAGTCATAAGGCCTGTGAGGTGGAAGTTCATCTGCCCCTGTCTTACTGAACACATCTAGGAACTCGTGGTAGACCGCGGGAACTTCCTACACCGGCTGCTAGCAATGGTGCTGACAGTAGAGGGAGGAGAACTGAACTTTCCTGGTAGACCAGTTAATGGTGGGGCAGTGAGCCATTATCCCGTTTGACTGGGCAAGACTTGACAAGATGTCCAGGATCCCCGCAGTAGAGGCAGAGGTTAAAGGTGAGACATCTGAGTCTCTCCTCTGGGGAGAGTGAAGGATGTAGGGGTCTGGGCTCTGGTGGGTCTCGTGAGGTTGGTCCCAGGTAGCTGGGTACTCCGGGTGCCAGGTCATGTAGATCCTATGGGCCTTTCCCCTCTGCGTTCCCGCAGGCGGCGGTAAACCTGGATGGCCAGGTTAATCAAGGCATCCAGAAAACACCCACACGAGCCAGCTTGTCTTTGAGCGGTTCTGAGAGACCCAGCCTGAACTGATGACAGAGCGCCGCCTCGTTCCAGGCCGTATCAGCACTCCAGCGCCGAAACTCAGACACATAGTCCTCCACCGTACGGTGGCCTTGCTGGAGCGCGTGGAGGGCGGCATCTGTGGTTGCAACCTGGTGGGGGTCCTCATAGAGCCGAGCTGTAGACCGGAAAAAGAGGTAAAGGTCAGCGGTTTCAGGAGCCTTTTATTCCAGTAGCCAGTGGCCCCAGGCTTGGGGTTCATCCAGTAGCAGAGAGATGACCAATCTCACCTTGGTGGTTTCCAGGGGAAACGTGTGGGTTTGCAAGGCAAAATAGAGCTCACAAGCATTACACAACGCCCAAAACTTCTTACGGTCCCCACGTCAGGCTCCGTGGGCAAGGTGACCATAGTACAGGCAGCAGGCTGGCTGGAACTTGAAGGAGCAGGCAGGGAGAGCTCCAGGACCCAGTTCTCCAACAGGGTGCACTCTCTTTGTAAGTCCTTCACCGCTTGGGTGAGCCCCGTTAGGTGCATGCTTAGGTCATTCATTGGAGAGGGCCTCTGCACAGACTCGGACTGGCTGTCCGTTGCTGTCACGTACCTGATGGTAGAGTCTGACTTATGCAGTAGGCAACCTCTCTTACGGCCCTGGTTCCAGAACCCCTGGTAGAGCAGACAGGGAGTGCTGGAGTGCAGGGGGGCATGAGGGCTGGATGAGACACAGATGGTGGTAAGATGTCGTCCAGAAGTCCGTGCAAGACTGAAGAGTAGTGATACAGACCGGGTCAATAACATGCGGGCAGAACGGTACAGGAGGAGCAGGCAGTCGGATGGTCGGGTGCAGGCAGGTTCGGTAACAGGCGGGCAACTGAAGTACAAAGGGGTCAGGCAGGAGAATGGTTGTAGGCCAGCTGGGGGTCGGTGCAGGCAGAGTTCAAGCAGATACAGGATCAAGCAGGGTCACAGGTAAACAGGTATCTCAGAATTGGTCACTAAGGAACACTGAAATGCTCCCAAATTTCACTATATAAAACATAGTAAAAGCCGCGCTAAAATGAAATCATTATTAATCATGTGTAAAAGATTTAACGTGCAAACACTCATAAATAAAGTGCCAGTGCGAACTACAAAATATATGGTGCCAGTGCTGATTCCAAACTGCATAAAGTGCCAGTGTCCATTTGTTATGTAATCATAAGAAGTAGGTGTCAAAAAAGATAGTGTCCATAGTCTTAATCCTTCTCCATAGGTGCAATGAAACACTCTTTGATTCAACTTCCACCACCACTTAGAGAATCCACATGCAGGTGGTCACACTGGAGGCTTACCAGATAGTTGTATAAAGATCGCCTGTTAATTAATCAGCCTCAGCCTAGGCTTCTCACAACTGCGATCCTCTCCTTCCAGGGCCACTCGGTATAAGTAATTAAATGGAAAAAAGATTCCTCATAGTGTATCTCTTTTAACAATTTATTCAATACAAATACCAAAATGTGCTTACATCAACTCTTAAAATGTCACACTGTACAAGATCCATTAGCATCTACCGTTTGCTGATCCTCGTCACCATATATTTTGTAGTTTGCACTGGCACTTTATTTATGAGTGTTTGCACGTTAAATCTTTTACACATGATTAATAATGATTTCATTTTAGCGCGGCTTTTACTATGTTTTATATAGTGAAATTTGGGATTATTTATGAGTTTTAAAGCGGCAGCTATTTTTATTTCAATTTTTTTATTTTATTTATATATGTCTGTGGTTATTCAATTGTAGACTGTATTATTGAATTATAAACACAGACACGCAGTGGCACTCAAGTGGGGTGGCACTGATTCAGCGCGATGTTTAAATCAATTAACACTAACACTGAAATGCTGTTGAATGGACAGCACTGGATGTTGGGTGCTGTCTGCTTAAATGGACCGTTCTGGCGCCAATGCTGGCGCACATGCACGCGCAAATGTGAACGGGCGCGCGTGTACGTGCACAGGCACGTGCACATGCTACGTGTGCCCATGCACAGGCCCTCCAGTGGCCACGGATGTTTCCTTACACTGATGTTGTAAATTAATTTACAAATTGTGGTGAAAATCCACAGTCAAACAGGTGGCAAAAAACAAGCAGCAAGACATGGTAACCCCCCAGGGTCTGCAAAGGTGTTGCACAAACTTTTCTTCAAGGTATACTGAAGATTTTTCATCCTCTGCACCCTCTGCGCAGGCAGGATGAGTTCTGCAACTTTTCCCTTGTAACGTGGATCAAAAAGGGTTGCCAGCCAGTAATGATCCCTCTCCTTGATACCACGAATTCTAGGGTCTTTTCGCAGGTTTTTCAGAAACAGAGAGCCCATGCAGCGTACGTTTGAGGAGGCATGAGTGTCCTCTGGGTCACTGAGGATGACATTATCAGGAACTACCTCCTACCAGCCATGTACAACTCCTTGGATTTCTGGGGCCTAAAAAACATGATCCCTTAAAGACTGCTGCATATTATACTCCACTTCCATGCTGGCACAGTCATTCTCCTCCTCCCATGTGTTTGGCTGCTCTGCAGGAATGCTTTCTGCATAAAGGGGGCATTGAGAGGAAAGGAAGTCCTCCTCTTCCTCTTCCTCCCTCTGTTTTCATTTTGTGAAGTGAGAGGAGCAAGAGAATCCAGTGAGGATGAAAGTGAACTGTTGTAGATAGAGGTGGCCAGGTTAGGGCAAGATAGGGCTGAGATTTTGTCATGGAGGTGGTCAGTTGCAGAGTAGAAAAGAGAAGGAATAAAGTGGTGAAGGTTTCTGCGGGTAATTGTTTTTTGCTTGGTGGAGCAGGTGGTTGGAGACAAGCACAGTGTGAAAGTGATGAGGTTGTGGTCAGAAAGTGGAAAGGGGGTGTTGGTTAGGTTGTAGGGGGTGCAAAGATAGGAGAAGACAAGGTCAAGGGTATTACCATCAGAGTGAGTGGGGGACTGTGTCCATTGTGTAAGGTCAAAGGATGAGGTTAATTTAAAAATTTTGAATGCAGCTTGGCTGTTAACATTGGTGGGGATGTTGAAATCACCAAGGATAATTGTGGATAATGTGGAGGAGAGAAAGTACGGTAGCCAGGCAGAGAAGTCATCAAGGAAGCGTGACACTGGTCCAGGAGGCCGATAGATCACAGCGATCCTTAGCGAAATGGGAGAAAACAGACTAATATAGAAGAGAAGGATAGAGAGGGAGAGGTAACCAGAACTTGAAAGGTGCTCAGTGGGGATAGAAGCTGTTAGAAGACTGTGCGGAGGGTTAATAGCATTTGATTGTTGTTTTCTCTAGTTCCTAGAGGAGCAGCTCTATTTAAACTTCCTGCTTCCTGTAGCAAGTGCTGTCTGGTCTACAGCGTGTACCCGTCCTTCCTGAGCAACTTGTGCCTGTTATCTGTTCCTGTCTCCTGTTCCTGTGACCCGGCTTGCCCGACCTTGTCTGAACTCCGCCTATACCGACCCTTGGCTTGCCTACGACCATCCGATTGCCTGATCCTTCTGCACGTCTGCTGTCAGCCTGTTAACGAACTCTGCCTGTAGCCAACCATCCGCCTGCCTGCTCCTTTTGTACTTCCTAGCCTGCCTGTTGCCGACCCGGACTGTACAACCACTCCGCTGTCTTGCACGAGTCCCAGTGGACCTACACACACCACCAAGTGTTCCTGTCCAACCCTCGTGCCCCTCTTCGCTCCTGAACTCCCTGTTTGCTTTATTAGGATTTCTTGAACCAGGGCCGCAAGAGAGGTTACCCCTGCAGAAGTCAGACTCGTCCTCCAGGTACGTGACAGAAGCAAACCAAGTCCACCTCCTTTCCGTCCACTGGGTCTGGGTGAGTGAGTCCAGTGGAGGCATGAGAGAGAGCTGCATGCGAGGCAGAATCTGACTCTTGCAGCCATGTTTCTGTGATTGCAAGAAGGTTAAGGGAGTGGGAGACAAAAAGGTCATGGACAGAAGTGAGTTTATTGCAGACAGAGTGGGCATTCGAGAGGGCACATGAGAAGATGGGGGTGGGTAGTTGGGAGCAGAGGAATAGAGATAATATTGAGAAGATTGCGGCTGATCTTGGAGGAGGGAGGGTGCCGAGCGTGGGTGTGAGATCCCAAAGGACCAGGATTAGGGGGGATATCCCCAGAGGTTAGCAGAAGGAGGAGGGTGAGGAAAGTAAGATGGGAGTGAGATGTGTATGAGTGCACATAGTTCACTGTCCTTGTGTGTGGGTCAACAGTTAGGTTAAGTATTAGCAGGAGGTGATGAGAACAGTAGTAGGGAGAGGGTAGAAGTGATGGTGATATGTACAAGTTTTTAGGTGGAGAAGAGGGGAAAAGAAGTGAGAATTTGAAAGCAGAGGATAGTAATATGAGAAGACAAAGCAGAGGGGACATATTAAGGGGTGGTGGGGATAGGTTTCAGACTTGCAGGATGCCTTCCAAGGTACTGGTTTGTGGTCAGTCCAAAGTGGAGTAGAGTCCTTTATGGTCTTGCTGCTTTCGTTATCCTGCTTTAGTTAAACTGCTGTGTTTAACTGCTTATTATGCCTGCACAAAATGTACTCATGGCAGCAAAATTTACTCTGCCTATACCCTGTCACAGCACCTGGGGTCAGGTGATGGATGCGCACCACAGGAATCGCACCACTGAAGTGCAAAGTGCACGCTAAGGTTGCGATGTGCACTGCAAGGTTGTGGACCTATGGCTGACTGCTGCTGAGTAGTACCGGCTGATACGGGGAGAGGGCCCCCTAGAGCATGGACACAGGAACACAGGGAGCTAGTGCATCGGTTTCCCCAGGGTGCAGAAACTAAGAGCCAGTGGGTATTCACCAGAGCCTCTGGTGGTGAGGATGTATTTGGCTGCAACTGGATCCAGGTCGCGACCCCCAGGGTCCCCTAGCTCAGGCTCGGCTGGCTACAGGTGGAAGAGGGGAAGCAGCAGTACAGGAATAAGCAAGAATAATCAGAGGAATAGAAAAGGGTCAGGGCTACAAGCAGACAGGAGAAACCAAGAACAAGCCAAAGATCGAGGTATCAGGCAGGAAGGGATAGTCAGACAAGCCAAGGATCAAACCATGGATAAGACTCAAAGCAACCAAAGGAGCCAATCACACTGAAGGCAAACACGAACAAACGTTGATCAGCAATGCAGCCTCGTACTGCCAGGCTTATATCCTGTTACCAATTAAGGCCTGGGCAAAGGCCAGCTAAAGAAGGCCTGCTAAAGCTCACAGGTGAGGGAGGCCCGGCCTTTAACTGGACACATGCAGCAAAAGTAGGCAATAGATAAGACATGAACGTTTGCTTAGGTTTCAAGACAGAATGTTTACTATGGTTTCATGACATACCCCCTGTCTCTGACTTCCCCCATGAACACAACTCAATTTATATAAAGATGATCAAATGAGGAAATATTCTACACGCCAATTAGGAACTGATAAGGAACACATGAAATCGAGGGAGCAATGGTCAGAAAGACAGGCCAGTCATAAAGATGATTATCCCTGATCCCAAGAGGAGGTGAGGATACATCATTAACAAATGGCTAAGTTGCAAATACAAAACTTTGATGCATACCCCAGTTATAGCAGAGATACATTACGTCAAGTGTACTATATACCGTATGTACAGATATATAGTGCACACTAAATGTGTGTATATATATATAGATATATATACCAGGCTGTATATATTTTAATACACCACATCAAGTGTACTATATATCGTATGTACAGATATATAGTGCACACTCAATACGCAGTGTGCATATATATATATATATATATATATATATATATATATATATATATATATACTGTATATATATATATATATATATATATATATGTGTACCAGGACGTATATGTTTTAAAACACCACGTCAAGTGTACTATATACCGTAAGTACAGATATATAGTGCACACTCAATATGCTCTGTGTATATATATATATATATCAGGCTGTATATATTTTAATACACCACGTCAAGTGTACTATATATCGTATGTACAGATATATAATGCACACTCAATACACTGTGTATACATATATATATATATATATATATATATATATATATATATGTGTAAATATAAATGAGAAAACTGCGCTAACCCTAATAAAGACTTCACTCTGTAACACAGCTGCAACAATAAAGTGTGACTCCTACACCCAAATAATACAAAACATGAGAAAAAGCTGCGCTAGTGTATAAAACATAAATAAAATGGAAAAAGAAGGTAGTATCAAGTAAAAAATAGTGATGACAGTGAATAGATTCATAAAACTCCAAGTGAATAAAAGTCCATGTAAATAAAGTCCAATGTGACTAGTGATGAAATAATAATCCTTAATCAAATGTGAAAGGGATGCCCGACATGCACCACAGTGTCCAAAAACACGAGAAGAACCTTCACCACAGATGGTTGTGTTCTTACCAGATATCCTGGACCTCTTAATTACAGGAGGTCTAAAGCGCTTGTGTGGATCTAGGCTACCACAAAGCCATGCTGGT
>BLSH010316396.1:309807-325744 GCA_018402905.1 Glandirana rugosa
TTGAAACACACGGGGTATTACGTAATTTCACCGCCGCCTTATGGCGGACGACTAACCGGTTTCGTACGTGTTGTACTATATACCTTACTGTGCGTATATATATATATATATATATATATATACTAGACTGTATATATATATATATTTCCCTACACTAACCTGTCTGCACTAACTGACAGATAGATTTTAGATTTCTCCCTATCTATCTAGTTAGCTATCTATCTTTTGTATGTTTTTCTTTTTTAAACTCACATTTTAAAGCTAGCTAGCTAAACTGCCTTTATTCAGGAACCTAAGCTCTCTGTCTAACTCTGACCACTGCCGCCAACACACTACATAGAGCTTTATATAGTGCGGGGCGTGGATTGAGGCCGCTGTGCAGTGATTGGCTAAAGGCACCCTGCCTTTAGCCAATCAAAGCTCTCACATGCAGGTCATGTGCATGCTTTGGCCAATCAGCAGGCGGTATTCCGCCGCCACTTTAATGCATTATGGGGCACACAAAGTTGCCACATACGCCCCATAATGTTCGGGAAAACCCTAACAATCGAACACCCGATGTTCGAGCCAAACTCACGTTTGACTCGAACCGGGAGCTCATCCCTACTGCTAAATAATATGCTGTTTTTTGGATTGTGAAACCTTGCCATATGGAAATATAGATGTACCCAGAATAGTTGGCATCAAGAATATTTCCATTGATGGTAATAAAATACTTCCACATACAGTACCTACAACACTCCCCTCAGACAATTGATTAAGTGGAATTATCTTTACAACACCTTCTCCAGAGTTAAGAAAGCTGGCTGCGCCAGCAATTTCAACCTCTCCTATTGCTATTGAAATAATAAACATTACTGAGAGTCAACTTAACAGCATTAGTGACTTGTGCCATATCAAATATAGATGTAATCTTCAAGTGATCCAAACTCTGCGCTGTACTGAAACCAGAAAACTCTAGTTAAGTACATTTTCACTTTTAAACCCTTTTATTTTGCTGTTGATTATGTCTGTTCTGCAGTATATTTTCTGTAAATATTTCTTGCGCTGTTTTTTTTTTTCTTTTTTGCTAAACGATAATTAAAACTCATTAGGCTGAATCTCTGAATGATCTACCTAGAAATTCCAAACTCTGGCTCTTTTAAGAATTTGCCATTGTGTAAGCTCTGTTACATCCCTTTCTGAATATGACAGAGAGTGACCAGACATATTTTGGGCCAAAATTGCAACAGCAGATGCTGTAAATGGGGGTGGCTACCATGTATGTAAAGGGTTGACTGCTTAGCTGAACCACCCCAGTGACAATCCCTTTCAGTTTGCTGATGCTTAGATTATTGCCCCTCCATAAAGATCAATGACCTGACGGCTATAGTAATGAATACTTCTCATCTTCCATATTTTCTCACCTCTGTAACGCCTTTAATCACTTCACTAGCACAGGCCAGATACTCTCTGGAAGCCCTCATAGTTACAATTACGAAATCTGGTAAACCCACAAACAAACCAGCCAATTATAGACCCATATCCTTTTTAAACTCAGATATAAAAATCTAAGCAAAATTACTTGTGACATGCCTAGTTAAATATATCCCACAACTGGTTAGCTTGGACCAAGTAGGATTTATTCTGGGCAGATAAGTATTGGATGGCATAGGACAATGGTGGCCACTCCATAAGAGGAGCAGGGATGCCATCCCCCCCATCCATGCATCTGGCCCCCTGATCTACATACAGGGTGCCTGTCACGTACCTTCAGGTGCAGCCTGATGGGCAGTGGAAGGCCTCTCATACAGCTCTGGTTCAAGGGCCACTGAGCCTTCAACAGCTGCCACGAGAGCATGGTGAGGTAGGAGTGCCTGCGATGTTCTCCGTAATAGGTGAGCAGGTGTAGCAGCCAGTAGCAATGGTAGAGCTGTGTGTGGTGGCTGTGGATGCAGGTATTCTGTAGATGCAGATAGATTGCAGTTGGCATGGTACCGTGGATGCAGGTACTTAGCGGCTGTAGCAAAAGGAGGAGACTGGTGCAGAGTCAAACAGTCCAGGTTATACATGGGACATTAGGTACATCAGAGACAGCAACAAGAATGGTCAAAGTTCAGGCAGAAAGTTGGCAACAGAGGATCCAGCAGATGCGGAAGAAATCAAGGTCAAGCAAGCCAAGGTCAGGAGTGGAGAGTATCAGAGTAGTGAGGAAGCTGGGTAGTAATTAGATCAAAGGCAGGAACGGGATACAGGGGAAAACTGCAGATCAGACAGCAAGGCCCTAGTGCATTGGCCATCCTTATATAATACATTGGGCGCCAATGTTAAAACACGTTCGCGCATGTGCATATGTGATCGCATGATCACGCGGACATGCCTGTCAGAAAAGGTATCACTGGGATTGTGCCCATGCATGCACAATGGCCTCTGCCTTTGCACATCTGCCGTGTTATGGCCAGCATATCCCTGACAGCGTTGGATTCCAATGGCGGGATGTATTTTTTTTAAGCGCATGATTAAAGCCAGAGTCTCTAATAGGCTTTAAAACAGGGTAGGCTCAGGGTGCAGAGCACTGCGCCCTGATCCCACCCTGTTGTGTGACACTAGCGAATTCATTTTCTCAATGCTGACCGTTCTCCTCCCGACCAATCAGATAACCCCTATTGGCCAGGGAGTCTGAGACAATCATGTCTCAGGACGCACTTCTAGTTTCTATTTGGCCGGAGGGAGAATGTGTGCTCGCCGGAGCACCCCCCCGGCTCTTCCTTCTCCCTGCCTCCATGCCTCCATGCCAAGGTAAGGCAGCCTATGGGGTGATCTCTGCTGTTCATCTCCCGCGGGAGGGTGGGGGGTGATTGCCGCCACCTGCCTCCCACGGGTGGTAGGTTGAGGGGGTGACAGATCACTGCCGCCTGTGTCTCCCATGGGGGGGTTGTTTTCTGAACCCCCTGCCTCTGTCTCCCCCATGGGGGGTAAGTGTTTGCTGATGGATGACCCTCTGTTCATCTCCCAGGTGGGGGGTGTTGTTGTGCCGCCCCCCCCCCAAGATTGAGCACCGGCCGCCACTGGCACAGGATGTTATGTAGATGTTATGTAGACCTCATTAAATGGGCTGGGCACCATCAATTTCCTTCTCTGCTCTGCTCCCTGGATGCAGAGAAGGCATTCAATAGGATACAGTGGCTATATCTGAAGGAAGTACTCTTTTAACCACTCCAGCTCCAGAAGGATTTGCCCCCTTCCTGACCAGAACCCTTTTTGCGATACAGCACTGCGTAGCATTAACTGAGAATTGCATGGTGGTGTGACGTTGTACCCAAACAAAATGGATGTCCTTTTTTCTCCCACAAATGGGGCTTTCTTTTGGTGGTATGTTATCACCTCTGCGGTTTTTATTTTTTGTGCTATAAACAAAGAGCGACAATTTTGAAAAAAATAACTTTTTTTTACTTTTTGCTATAATACATATCCAAAAAAAAGAAAATATATAAAAAAACAAATGTATTCATAAGTTTAGGCCAATATATATTCTTCTACATATTATTGGTAAAAAAAATTGTAATATGCGTATATTGATTGGGTTGCGCAAAAGTTACCACGTCTACAAACTATAGGAATAGAATTATGGCATTTTTTTAAATTATTTATTTTACTAGTAATGACAGCGATTTTTATCGGGACTGTGACATTGCCGGGGACAGATCGGACACTTTTGATACTTTTTTAGAACCAATAAAATTTATACAGTGATCAGAGCTTTAAATAGACACTGATTACTGTATAAATGTCACTGGCAGGTAAGGGGTTAAACTGTAATGGGCGATCAAGGGGTTAAGTGTGTTCCCTCAGCGTGTTCTAACTGTGTGGGGGCTGGGCTGTCATGTCCCCTGACAGAACAGGGATTCGCTGTGTTTACATTGGCAGATCCCTGCCAGCAGACTTTGAGTATGCCCAACCCGCGGGCACGCTCACGCAGCGTGCAGCGGGTATAAGAGTGCTCCGGCAGCAGCGCGCTCCTGCCCACAGCTACATCTGCGCGAGCTACAGCGATTCGTGCAGGGAGCCAACCTGCCACCTTATAATGCGACGGCTGGTCGGCAAGCGGTTAATGTGGCCTATCAGGTAACATTTTTATTACCATATTAGGTCTTTAAAGAGAGGCACTCAGTGCACAGCACTCGACTCTCACCAACACTCTCGACTCTCACCAAAGACAGTAAAAGAAAGGGGAAAATTTTCATTAGAAAAATAAAAAAGAAACAAAATGTGTACAGGACTTATTCTCCAATTCTCACCTCCATACCTAAAAGTCACTATGCTCCAAATTCCCTATCTGGCACAAGAGCATTTTTAAAATATCTCTGCCTATGAGACATTATCACCAAAATTTGCTGCTTTGACAACAGAATACTCAGCAACATCCTCCATTTTATAATCAATCTACTCTGCAATGCAAAGGTATTTCCTTTTTCTACAAACTACTCCTTCAGCCACTCCCCCAAAATAAGGCTCTCTGGATGTTATACTGGGAAAACCTGCTCCAATTCTCTATCCCACCACAACCAATGGAATACTCCCATGACCACTAAAATTCTCCAAGTGCATCTCCCATTGTGAATCTGTTCAGCAAATTTTCCAAAGGTGGAAACGTACCCCTACCAGACTTGCCTTAAAGAGGTTGTAAAGCCTTCAGGTTTTTCACCTAAATGCATTCTATGTATTGAGGTAAAAACCTTCTGCGCTGCAGTGCCCTCTCATCCCCCTCTTTATCTCACCTGAGTCAAATCCAATCCAGTGATGTGCACGAGTGTAGCGGCTCCAGCTACTGTCTTTCTCCTCATTGGACAGATTGATAGCAGCAGGAGCCATTGGCATGTGCAAAGCCATTGCACAGAGCAGGTAAGAATAGGCATGTTTGCTATTTTAATGCAAAAAAAACTTTTACAACCACTTTACTATATCCTGGCAGCTCGCCTGCTTGCTGGCACAATTGTGGCAATAATGTATCCCTAGTTCATATATGGTAGCCCTGTCCTGGTCTTCCCAAGTTCTGGAACAACATTAATCTCTTCATATCAACACTCACTCAGACCCATCTAGCTCTCTCCTCACAACTGGCTCTACTGAGAGTTGGCACAAAGGACTGGCCCCCTCAATACCGTGCTCTCCTGACGCACATCCTCATTGCTGCAAGACTCACCATTGCTCAAAAATGAAAAAGTGTACTTCTTCCATTGTTTCAAAATACCCTACAGATTCTCAACCAAGGCTATCACATGGAATTTGCTCTCACCAAAGCTCAGATTCAGCTTATAAACTTCCAAAAATACTGGGAACCCTTGATTCAAGACAACAAAAGCACCCCTTTGTCATGATTTTGCTTCACTCACTGCACACACATTTACTATACAGGGATTAAAACATTGCTCTGACTTGTTTTCCCCCTTCAAATATTATCACCCAATGAACTTAACCATAGGCCCTTATAACCTATTGTTTTTTTTTCTCTTGGTTAAAACTGCATCATTTCTATTGAGCATGTTATCGCTCAATATATGTATGCATTTTACAAGTTCGGTGCAACCCGGAAAGCAATTAAATCCTATTCTTTAGCAGCTATCCACGTTGCAGGAGGAAGGATTGGTCTGCTCTGGTCATAACGACTCTCCTTATTCAGATCAGTCCTTGCTTTGTTCACCTAATCACACCTCTTACCCTATAGCTATCTCGCTTCTCTGAAAGGGGATACCCCAGCTCAGTTATCGACAGGGCCATACGCATTGGAAATGTCTTACCACTGTACTATCTTTCATGGCATATTTTTTCTATTGTTTTGTTTGTTATCATAATATTTCAAATAAAGGAAAAAATCTTAAAGTGAAAAAAAAAAAGAAATGTTCCTACCAGGTAACAAAATTTGAATTAACATGAAACAGATGTTAGCATTTGTAAATACTATCTTGATATTTTGCAAAAGATGATAGATAACACAAATACTTATCTTATCTGTATGTCATAAAAAGTCATCTAAAGCTGCTTTCACACTCTTCAGCATTCATTTTACTGCTTTAATAATTGCAATCATGATATGAAGTTTGTGAACCTTTAGGAATTTTCTGAATATATATAAAGGATGACATTAAAATGCACTTTAATATTCATTCAAGTCATAATAATATATAACAAGAGGCATTTAAAAAAAATATAAACATGGCGATTTCCTGCATTTTTAGTATATCTTCTTCCTGGACTTTAGCTAATACAATGTAAATGATAAGGTATAATGTTTGCAGCCAGTGTCTTCAATTTAGTTTCTGCTCTAATGAGATCATAATGACTTAGTTACACACTATAAATTCTACTTCTTTCTCCAAATTTATGCCATACTATAATAATGGTTTTGAAATGTAAATTTAGAATTCGCTATTAAAAAAAGCAGAGTGGAGGGGAGGGAGGCATGGCCTGAGCATGCTGGCATGGGAAAGCAGGGTTGAGGAGTTCCTGCATTCCTGAACCTATTACCATGGCAAAAGAGACACAGTCCACCCATTTTATATACCATCATGCCAGGGAGGAAGAGAGCCTCCTCCACACTTCTCCACACTTTCTCATTCCCTCTCCTCCTTCTCCAATGGGCCTGGGAGCTGACCTGCTGCAGCCAAGATGGCATGCTCTGCTACACAAGCCACTCCCCCTGGGACTGCAGAGGTTACAGAAGCATCAAGCCACAGAAACAGGTACAGAGCAGCAGCCCTGCTCTCTCACAGGCTTCAGCACACAACTTTACCACAGAGAAAATGCAAAAAAAACCTTCACTGCCAAAAAGGCAGGGATAACTAAGCAGTACTTTATATATGCCACCAAGAAATCACGCAAACTTAAAAAAAATGGGGAGGGGGATGTTCCAAACTATCACTCACTCGCCCTCCCTTGCCAACCCCTATATGGGGTGGTGGGAGAGGTCCCGCATTTTTGGAGCTTGGTGTCCCCATCGGGTGAATATAAGGTTTTATCGTCGGTACATAGACGACTTGATATTCATCTATAATAAGAATGTGGGCGACATCAGCAGGTGGCTTGCTTACCTCAATGACAATGTCCTTAACTTGCAGTTCACTGGGGTTCTTGATTCGGCTCGGTTGGAGTTCCTTGATGTAATTTTGGAGGGGAGAGATGAACTTGTTGTCTTCAGACTATACAGAAAGCAGACAACTGGGAACTCCATCCAACGGGCTGATTTGGCTCACCCCAGCCATACAATTAGGGGTATCCCTGTGGGCCAATTTTTAAGATTGAAAAGAATCTGTAATGATGATGGGGAATATCAGGGGGAGGTACTCAGGGGGAAATCTCGCTTCTCTCAAAGGGGATACCCCAACTTAGTTATCGACAGGACCATACCCATCGCACACAATACACCCAGGAATAATCTCCTACAACCTAAGAAAAAGGAAAGTCACACCCCGGGTGCTCCCTTCTCTGGTGGCTTACCATTTTTTTCCACCCTTTTAGCCTGGAATTCACCAAGGTCCAAAATGTTGTCCACAAGTATTTACCGGTTCTCTTGAATGATCTGATTTATTCTCAGATCCTCTCCAAGGGCATCAGAATGGTGTCTAGGCGGGCACCCACTGTGGGTAATTCACTTTCACCCAGTCTCTTTAGTAGCAAAGGGCCGTCACAAACCCCATTGGTTGCAGTTTAAGGGCACATTTAGATGCTGGAAGAATCATTGCCCATGTTGCTCCCATGTTATGAGGAGTACTGATCTGTAGTCTTTCTCCACTAATAAATGCTTTAGGGCCACTTCGTTCATCAACTGCAACGCAAGGTATGTGGTATACATCATTTCGTGCACCACTTGTCACATTCAGTATGTGGGTCATACAATCTGCAGGCTGCATGATAGACTTAATGACCATATTCATGAAAAAGGAAACCAATAAAGCTACCAATGTAGCTAGACATTGGAATTCTTGTCATGATAAGAATGTTGATAGTCTCTACATTCAGGGTGCTGAGAAAAATGTTATGCCCTACAGGGGAGGTGACCGGTTCAGACTTTTGTGCAAAAGGGAGGTATTTTGGATTTTCATATGAACACTAGAAAACCCTATGGGTTAAACTTTGAATGGGATGTATCCCATTTTTATGAGTGACCATATGCCTCCCTTCTGCACGTATGTTCTGTTCTTTGTCACCTGAGGTGCTAGTTACATGGGTAGGTATTTCTTGGGCGCCTATATGCCCTTATTTGTGTTTTCTTGCTTGCTTTTTCCACCTGCTTTTTTTCTGGCTCCTGACATCATTCGTGCTCCATTTTTTCTAGTGCCCTTCCATTTTCCTCTTCCTTTTTTGCCAAACAGTATGTCTATTTGGCCATCCAATTTGCTATACTTACCGTGTTTTTAATAATTGCTCCATTAGAGTGTGATTCTTTTTTTTTCATCAGTATTCAGTAATGAGCTTAATTCAAATACTGCTTTCTGTCTTTCCCTCCCTTTTTTCACGGGAGGAATACCTTTGGATGCAGCCTTTAGATGGGTGGCAGGTGCCCAGTTTATTCATCTAGATTGTGTCTAGATGAGTTAGTTATGGTATTTATTCCATCATTTTTGCAGTATTCAATGATCCAACAGCGTCTTTTTAGGTTCTTGATAGGGACAATTCATGTGGACACACTAGTTGTGACATCATAGTATTTATTGATTGATTTACAGTGTTTAACCACTTCAGCCCCGAAAGGATTTCACACTTTAGGACCAGAGCACTTTTTGCTATTTGGCACTGTGTTGTTCTAACTGACAATTGTGCAGTCGTGCAACGTTGTACCCAAACAATATTTGCGTCCTTTTTTCCCCACAAATAAAGCTTTCTTTTGGTGGTATTTGATCCCCTCTGCATCATTTCTGATCACTGCTATAAACAAAAAAAGTATGACAATTTTGCAAAAAAAAAACATTATTCTTACTTTTTGCTAAAATACAAATAAAAAAAATATAAAAAAACATTTTTTTATCGGTTTTGGCCAAATTATATTTTTCCTCATATTTTTGGTAAAAAAAATGGCAGTCAGCGTTTATTGATTGGTTTGCGCAAAAGTTGCCACGTTTACGAATGATGAGAATTCATTTCTGTAGTTTTTATTTATTTCGTTTTTTTACTAGTAATGGCGGCGATCTGTGATTTTTAGCGGTACTGCGATATTGCGGCGGACATGTCGGACCATTTTGACACTTTTTTGGGACCATTGGCATTTATACAGTGATCAGTGCTATAAAAATGCACTGATTACTGTGTAAATGCCATTGGCAGTGAAGGGGTTAACCCAGAGGGGGCGCTCTAAGGATTAACTGTGTTCCCTCAGTGTGTTCTAACTGTATGGGGGCTGGGCTGGCAGGGGGAGGGAAGTGATCACGTACCTTTTTACTAAAAATATGTTCATTTACTTTGGTTTCATGTGTTCTTTTATATATATGTTTCTAGGGTGGACCTGCAGTTCCACATTGATGATCAGCCCTTTGCATTTTTCTCTTTTCCGCCTTTTTTCAGGGGGAGCACATTATTTATTTCTTCCAATTTTACTAAACATCTATCTTGGTCAGACAACTGTTAATTGATTATTTATTTACATTGCTTTTACAGAGTATATATATGTGTATCCACTGTGTGTACATGTTTAGGCTATGATTAAACATCGTTTGAAGGTGTGAAACATGTTAGCCTGCTGGGACTTGTAGTCCACCACTGTCTGCTATTGGTCTTATAAAGGAGTTTGCTTTGGAGTGCGGCCATCCAGCCCTTTTCTCATCTCTACGCTCTTTAGCAAATTGTGCCTGCACCCTGCTACAGACCTGGATGATTGCCGCCTTCGGACAGGTGACTTTTCTGGAGCGGTGTTTCTCTTACCACTCACATATCCCACATGTATCAAACAGGGGTGCAATCTGTGAGGGGACAGAATTGAGGGCATGCAATCCCAAACCAGAGACCACCATCAACTACTAAACACATCTATATATTACATCACTCCACCAACAAGACATGCTACATTTATATAAAACCCAATAGATAAAAAAAAGAGGAAGAAAAAAACTATACAATAGAAATAAACTGCATTGGAATAAACTGGGAGCAAACAACACCCCCTAACAATGTACATAAAACCCATCATTTAACCTACCCTTAGACTACTAGCAAAATTCAGTCACCAAATTATAGATTCCATATATGTATGCTATAAATAGCCAAAATGTTATCATATAACACCTAAAAGCAAAATAAATCATATACCCAATAAGGGGATTCAGTATCAAGTGAATATCTTACCCTCCACTGCATATTACTATAATGTTTCCATGTGCCTCCAATATGCATTACTAAGGGTACTATAACAAAAATTTAAGCATATCATGTTTAGAAATCCTCCCTCAAAACAATATCATCCATCAAAGATAACCACCTGTAGTGCCACACAATAAGAGTGCAACAATTAATCACAAAGTGCAACAATTAGTCACATGTCTATATAAAGTGCAAAAATCAACATAGATACAGTATAAATACATCAATCCTAAATTGCAGTATAATATTACAATAAAAATAAAGTATATATGTATAAAAGTGAATAAAGTGCCAATAAAGTGCAAAAAAGTTCTGCATAGTCCAAAGAAATATGTGATAACAACTTGCCAACTGGGCACTTTTACTCCCTTACTGCCTTGGCAAAATTTCAGCTTTCAGCGCTGTCACACTTTGAATGAGCTTCACTGGTTGTTCACTGAACAGTGCCCTGATTATCAATGTAGATGTCCCTTTCACACAAGCTAGTTATCAGCTCTCCTCTCCTCATGCTGTTAGCATGAGGAAAGGAATGCTGATAGCCGGCTTGCGTTTACATCATGTTTATGCTGTCATTGGACATAGCTGATCACGTAGTAAAGGGCCGCTGTGATTGGTCCTTTACCCTGATCTGTGATCAGCTCTGTCCTAAGAACACATCGATCACAGAGCACTCCGCTCACCCACCACAGCGGACGTGTGGTGGGCACGATCACAGGAGGACGTTATATGATGCCCTCCCAGAACTGGACGATGCGCTGTAGCCGTCTTTCGGCTATAGTGCCATCAGGAAGTGATTAAAAATCTTGCAAAAAAAAAAAAATCCTCCACCTATGATTGTTGCCAAACTCTTCCTAGTGTAAAGAAGCAGCAGCCACCACCTCATAAAATGATCACTCACCAAAAAATGTGATACAAACTATGTAGCAAGCTTAGCATGCCATCATAGGTAGGTGTCATCCCAAGTAGCCTATGCATCCGTCCACAGAGCTCTCCTCTCCCATTCCGGGCACTGATAAAAGCACTGATAAAGCTCACACAGGAGCCAGAAAATATGGTAATAGTGTATTTACAGTGCCTTGAAAAAGTATTATTACCCCTTGAAATTTTCCACATTTTTTCATGTTACAACCAAAAACGTAAATAGATTTTATTGGGATTCTGTGTGATAGACCAACACAAAGTGGCACATAATTGTGAAGTGGAAGGAAAATGATAAATGTTTTTCAAATATATTTACAAATAAATATCTGAAAATTGTGGCATGCATTTGTATTCAGCCCCCTATACTCTGATACCCCTAACTAAAATCTAGAGGAACCAATTGCCTTCAGAAGTCACCAAATTAGTAAAAATAGTCCATCTGTGTGTGATTTAATCTCAGTATAAATGCAACTATTCTGTGAAGTCCTTTGAGGTTTTTTAGAGAACCTTAGTGAACAAACAGCATGATGAATGCCAAGGAACACACCAGACAGGTCAGTGATAAAGTTGTGAAGAAGTTTAAAGCAGGGTTAGGTTATGAAAAAATATACTAAGCTTTGAACCTCTTACAAAGCATTGTTCAATCCATCATCTGGAAATGGAATGTATGGCACAACTGCAAACCTACCAAGACATGGCCAAGGACATGGATAAGGTGGGAGAATCTGTGCACGGGACAACTATTAGCTATGCACTCCACAAATCTGACCTTTATGGAAGAGTGGCAAGAAGAAAGCCATTTTTGAAAGAAAGCCATAAGAAGTTCCGTTTGCAGTTTGCGTGAAGCCATGTAGGGGACACAGCAAACATGTGGAAGAAGGTGCTCTGGTCAGATGAGACCAAAATTTAACCTTTTGGCCTAAAAGCAAAATGCTATGTGTAGCGGGAATCTAACACTGCACATCTCCCTGAACACACCATCCCCACTGTGAAACATGGTGGTGGCAACATCATGTTGTGGGGATTCTTTTCTTCAGCAGGCACAGGAAAGCTGGCTAGAGTTGATGGAAAGATGGCTGAGCCAAATACAGGGCAATCTTAGAAGAAAACCTGTTAGAGTCTGCAAAAGACTTGAGACTGGGGCTGAGGTTCACCTTCCAGCAGGACAACGACCCTTAACATACAACCAGAGCTACAATGGAATGGTTTAGATCAAAGAATATTCATGTGTTAGAATAGTCCAGTCAAAGTCCAAATCTAAATCCAATTGAGAACTTGTGGCAAGACTTGAAAATTGCTGTTCACAGACGCTCTCCACCCAAGCTGACAGGGCCTGAGCTATTTTGCAAAGAAGAAAGGGCAACAATGTCACTGTCTAGATGAGAAAAGCTGATAGAGACATCCCCAAAAAGACTTGCAGCTGTAACTGAAGGTGGTTCTACAAAGTATTAACTCAGGGGGGCTGAATACAAATGCACGCCACACTTTTCAGATATTTATTTGTACAAAATTTTGTATGTGCCACTTTATGCTGGTCTATCACATAAAATCCCAATAAAATATATTTACATTTTTTATTGTAACATAACAAAATGTGGAAAAATTCAAGGGGTATGAATCCTTTTTAAGGCACCATATATTTATTTAGTATTTAGCATTATAATATTTAGTATTTAGCACTATAATAGTATGTATTGCTCCACGAAAATCACATACATAGCATGCCAAAAAAACTGATTGATATATCAATGCAAAACAACTATAACTCACATTGAAAGCCACTGCTGACCAGTATCATGCAGCGACATGACATCAGCACTCAAGTCTGTGCTCGACACGCGTTTCAGCTGATAGGTCATCTTCAGGGGTACCTGTAACAAGGCGATCTTCATGGTTAGACTTATATCTTTTACTTCAATATCAGGACATCCCTGGTTATACTACATAATAAGTTTCTTTTGGTAACTTTTTGCACAGGCTCTCTATCCCCTAGTTGGTGGTTTTTTTTGGCCGGTGGAGGATAGTCCCAGTGGTCCCACATAGGCCTGTTGATGGGCACTGCAGATCCCATTGGCATTTGGGGATGTGGGATATTGGCACCTGCTTTTTAACCACTTCAGCCCTGGACGGTTCTACCCCCTTAATGACCAGACCATTTTTTGCAATACGACACTGTGTTATTTCAGCTGACACTTGCTTGGATGTGCGACACTGTACCCAAACAAAATTGATGTCTTTTTTTCCCACAAATAGAGCTTTCTTTTGGTGGTATTTGATCACCTCTGCAGCTTTTTTTTTCTGCGCTATAAACAAAAAAAGACAGACAATTTTGAAAAAAAAACAATATTTTTTACTTTCTGCTAAAATACATATCCAAAAAAAAAGTAAAACAACAAATTTCTTCATCAATTAAGACCAATATGTATTCTTCTACATATTTTTGTTTAAAAAATCCCAATAAGGATATATTGATTGGTTTGCACAAACGTTATATTGTCTACAAATTATTGGATAGATTTATGGACTTTTAATTTTTTTTAATTGTTTTTACTGGTAATGGTGGCAATCAGCAATTTTTAGCGAGATTGCAACATTACGGTGGACAAATTTGACCCTAAGTGACACATTTTGGGGACCAGTGACACCAATACAGTGATCAGTGCATTTTTTAGCACTGATCATTGTATTGGTGTCACAATAAATGTAAATGACACTGGCAGGGAAGAGGTTAACATCAGGGACAATCAAAGGGTTAAATGTGTTCCATGCATGTGCTTTCTAACTATGTGGGGGATGGACTGACAGGAAGAATACAGAGATCACTGTTCCTGATTTCTATATCTCTGTGTACTTTCCTGTCAGAATCTGCTTTGTTTACATAGACAGATCCCCATTCTGCCTCTCTGCGGAGGGATCGCGGGTGGCAGGAAGACATTGGGTCTGCCAGACCCACGGATTGGATCTCCATTTGTGCAGCAGGTGTGCGCGCCTACAGGATCTAGTGCATGAAACAATGTACAGGTATGTTGTTTCGTGCAATAGAGCTGCCCTGCCACAGTATACCGATGTATATGTGGTGGGTGGTCTTGAAGTAGTTACGTTTGCTCTGATTTATCCTGATGGTAATATTATGGTGATGTAAGCAAATTCATTGTATTTGATATTATAACCTTGAATGTGTGTTACTGTGACTGTTATAGTTATTATATTTACTGATATTATAATTTTTTTTTGAAAGTATTGATTTTTTTATCCATTTTTTTTTTTGCTTCCTGATGAAGGTTCTTTAAGTGATTGTATTGAAACCTGTTAGGGCTTTCTTGACAGGATAAACCTTCAGAAGAAGGTGCTGTGTGTGGGGCTCTCTCAACAAAGCTAGGGCCCTTGATGTATTTACAGTATATTTTTTTTTAGACCAAGTGTTGAAGTTACTAAAATACTGCTATGTATATTGTTTACTCTGGTTGCTCATGCTGTGAAACTGATTTGTACAACACTGGAATAATTGACACATGTTTTTACTTTGTAAAAGTTAATTTATTCTGTATATGTTTCATATAAATATAATAAAACAGAATATATGTGACAGAACCGCTTGGGCACCTTAACTAGGTGCTTCCTTCCACCAACCAGCGCTTCCTGCCCTCCAAACCATCCCGAAAAGATTGAGAGCCAATACCAGCCCTTTTTACCTCAAGCATTGTACACAGAGAAGATGTGAGGTAAAAACCAAAGGAATGCCTTTTATTGAAACTCAGACACATACGTTTATACCCCACAGGAGGACATCCCCCTCCTGATCATAATACAATAACAATACAAACTGTACACAGGAATATAATTATCATAGCTAAACAACAACCAACATATACTATAAACATTAAATGAATTAAACAACTAGCCACCTGGACAATCAGAGGTCTCATTCCAGGTCAGACTTGCCGGCATCAAGCTCACAAAGAACAATACACATTATTACAAATATAAACTCATCCCCACAGTAGTCTACTAGCAGACAATAGGTGAGTTAATTAGCACAATTAGCAATACCAACAGTGGAGAGACTTGGTGGGAATGACGCACTGATTCTATTGCCCTGAACTGGAGCTATTTGACTCCGGATGCAGAACATTGGTGGGGGAGGAGCGTTTCCAGGAAACAAGTTGTTAGGAAAAGACTGTGCTAAGAGTTAATGCATTTGGTTGTGCTTTCCTCTATTTCCTGGAACAGCAGCTCTATTTAAACTTCCTGCTTCCTGTAGCAAATGCTGTCCGTTCTATAGCGTTCCAGTGTGTTCCCATGACCTGTTTGCTAAAGACTTTCTGTATCTGTGACCCGGCTTGCCTGACCTTGATTGAACTCTGCCTGTACCGACCCTCTGCCTGCTTACGACCACGCTTCTGCCTGAACCCCCTTGTACCGCACCAGCCAGCCTGTTAACGACCCTGCCTGCACCTGACGACCCGTTTGCCTGCTCCCATGTACCGCACCAGCCAGCCTAACGACCCTGCCTGCACCTGACGACCCATTTGCCTGCTCCCTTGCACCGCACCTGCCAGCCTGTTAACGACCCGGCCAGCATCACCACTCTTCTGTCTGCACGAGCTCCTGGAGGATCCTCACAACACCACCGGCATCCGCACCAGCCCTCGTGCCCCCCTGTGCTCCGGAATCTCCTGTCTGCTCTACC
>BLSH010316396.1:341428-352329 GCA_018402905.1 Glandirana rugosa
AAAGAGTGTATATCTATTAAAAAAAACGAAATGACCGTGACCAAAATAACGAGGTATAATGTTTTTATCCTCTATGATACTAGAGACTAGTATCGGGGTAGGATCACCTTGATAGGTCCCAATTTAGTAGAGGGAGTGGATGGACCGTAAAAGGCAGGATGACTCGATTATTGTTTCTAAAGGTAGTGTACGAGATATTACGCGTCCGTCTGATAAATCGGTGTTTACCTTGGGTGGAATGGTTGGGGTTAGAGAAAACCCTTCGCCCGTTCCGGAAGGATTCCCCTTTTTAATAAAGGAAATAAAGAATTAAATTTTTCGTAAGACCCGAACCCGGACTTTTTTTGAAAAGTCCGGGTCCGGGTCCCGGACACCCCAAAGTTCGGTACGGACCCGAACTTTACAGTCCGGGTTCGCTCAACTCTACCCACAAGTCAAAGTTTTGTTTGGCAAGCTGCCAAGCCCTTTGTGGCCAAGGTGTTGCCAGAGTCTCATGTGCCAAATGGAGAGTTTCACTAGCTTGCTAGAACTGTTGTCTAGAATGCTTTTTAAATTAAGAAATAAAGGAAATAATTTTTCCCCTTAGGAAGGCCTTGCCCGCTTCCCAAAAGAGATTGGGGTTGGTAAGGTGGGTTCCATTTGTGGCTAAATAGTCTGCCTGCGCATTATAGAGCATGTGATGGAAATCTTTGTTATTAGCTCAGTAGGACGGAAAATGCCAGGTAGGTGAGGGAGATGATTTAACCCTGGATAGTTCCACTAGGATGGGGCTATGATCAGAGATCATAGTATCTCCTATTTTTGTAATATGGAGCAATAAAACCAGTGCCAGTAAAGCAAAAAAAATTATCTATATGTGAGAAAGAATTGTGGAGGGGTGAGAAAAAGTTAAATTCACTATCAGTTGGGTGGGTTAAGCGTCAGATATCTACAAAGAGTGGATCCCGGTGATGAAGAGGTAGGATCTCGGGGTCTAATGGGCTGACTGCCAGCGTGATCTTCAGAGGAATGCATGATTGAATAAAAATCACCCCCTATCAGGTGGAGAGTCTCTGGGACCTGAAGTACCCAAGATACCAGGACTTGAAAAAAGAAAGTGTCTGAAGAATTAGGAGCATATATGTTAGTTAGAACAATGTCACAAGAAACAATTGTTAATTGTAATGTTAGTTTGCGGCCCTTCGGGTCAGTCTCAACACCCCTAATCGTGTGTCTAAGATTTTTGTACAACAAAATTGGGATTTCCTCACAAGGAAGGTGAAAGGGGCTGTGGGATTTTATTGGTACCAACATAAGCTTACATAGTCAATTTCTTTAAAAACATAAAGTTTATTTGTGTAGAAAAAACATATTAAAAATGAGATTTACGCTCAAAAACATGAACAGTATGCAACGATGATATGTATTTTATCATACGGTCTATAGCAATGTGTTTCCCAACATGTTTCGCGGGAGATCCGCATCTTCAGGAGATTACCACAATTACTTTTGACCAGACACTGAAATGATAAAAAGACTTTAATATACAGACCAAACCAATAAATAGTTACATAAAGGGTCCTGTAAGAAGGCCCACAATGTATAACTATATAACACCCAATCTTTTGTTCAGTCACAGTGATACACAAAATCACACAACTGCTTACCATGCATATAGAACCACAGAGGTATAGTGCCGAAAGCCAAAAAGACTCCCCTGGGGCGAGCATGGGAGGGTATACTGTTATAATAATGAAATGAAATAATGTTAGCTCTATATGGTATCAACAGTGAATATAAAAATACCTGCAAACTCCATATTAACACAGAAAAGAAAAATTAACAGCATTAAAATAACCATTGAGCCGATAGCCTAAAGCAGTGGGCATTGTTCACTTATATAGTAATTCAATAATCCAATTTATATACCTTGTTTAGTAGAGCAGATAAATCATTTCATTGGGTTAATATAACCCTTTAAAAGCAGACAATTATTGTCTAAAGATGATATGCGGCAGCGGGAACAGCAGAGGCTAGTTGGTTAATAAGCCTCAGAGAAGGGCCCAAGGTAAAATGGAACGTAGCAGCGGTCCATATAAGAAAAAAAGGGGGGGAGATATTAATAAGAGATTATTGTATATGCTGTATGGTAATAGAGTGCAACACCGTTCACACAGACAGTGCCATATCTGCCAGTGAGGCCGTGCGTCCCACGCAGACGCAGGAAAAGCACTGTCAAACAACTGATGAATGTACAAAAGGGTGAATGGGCTTCTAAAAAGGAAAGAAAATAGTCGGGGATTAATTCCTATAGTTCAGCACTTAAATAACCCAATGAGGGACAGGGGTGGGCTTAACCCTTAAACTTATTTGATGAATAAATGACAAATACTTACTAGCAGGTGAGGAACTGCACAGGTGTTCCGTTATATGTGAAGTCCATATCAAAATGCCCATATATTGATCAACATAGTAGGTAGCTCCTAGATGAATATATAGTATTGATCTAATGAGCATAAGCAGACACTTGCTGCGCAGCAAAAGTTTACACAATATGTGCATTTGCAAAGGTAGAGAAACCATTGTTATAATGACCGTATATAAAGAAAGAGTCAATATCAATGGTTTTATACAACAAAATGTCCACTCCTGCCTTGCGGCCCACAGCCATGGAATCAAACATCGCCCACCCACAGTTTGCAGAGATGGAGAAAATCGTCTGTGGCTAGATGGGTCTCTTGGAGGAACGAAAAATCAGCCAGGAGATTCTTCAGGTGTCTAAGAATGTGCATGAGTTTATTAGGAGAGTAAAGTCCCATGACATTCCAGGAAATTACCTTCAGATGATCCCCACCACTTTGAGAAACCATGTCTGCCATTTATGAGACATATAAACTGTATAGGGAAAAGTATGCCTCTTCCCCCTAACTATCCCCCCATAGCCAGCCCAGCTAAATCCAGGCTCCGTATAGAAGACCCAGAGCAGTCACAGGCTAACACTGCCTCAGACCAGCCACTATCAGAAAGCACTATGAAAAACATGCTGCTCTCCCTGAGGCAGACCATCTACACAAACTTGAACAGAGGAACAGGTTTGGAGGCAACGAAGGATATTAACGGTACGTATTAGACTTACAGTAATGTTAAAAAATATATTGATTTTATTGGAAAATGTTATAAAAACAAGCCACCACTAAGGTTGGTGGAAACCACATACACTTAACATATAATACATAAATACGTGCTGAAACTGGTTGCTAGAGAATCAGAATCACAGCCCCTGGAACGGGGTCATATAAGACGTTCATCCAACATATGCTTTGACATGTTTCGCGGACACCCGCTTCTTCAGAAAGAACAGTCTCAGCAATACATGTTTCTAAAGCAAAAAGATTACATAAACGATTTTATACAGAAAAGACATATTATACAAAAGACTTGTGTCATCAATCCCCAAACAACACAAAGACATTAGGGTGGATGAGCCATGCATTGATATGGATAAATTCAGTTAGACAAGTTGCCATCCCTATCCCCCACCACCCTGGGATTAAGGAGATTACTCACCTGGGTCTGATGATCAGACTAGGACACCTAGGGCCACAAATCTGGTTGTCTCATGGGCGAGTGTGGGAGACAGTAAACTGATAAATGAAATAAAATAATGCTATTATAGAATTAATTCCAAATATTCAAAACATTTGGATATTGCCCAATTGAAAATAAGGGTAGGAAATTATTTTCAGTAAATACATAATAAAATATCAAAATACACACCTATAAAATCAGAGTGAAGATCACACACACACACAGCGGTAGGGGGGCCAGATACATATAAAGTGGGGCAAATGCTCATTTAGATCATGGTCTGGAAAATATAAGGTATATATATATATATATATATAGGTGTGTATAAGAGGTCACATGAAGGCCAGATACCCAGATAGAGGTCACCAGATCAGTGACTGGTGACAAATATATAGTAGATAATATATACATCATATATAGAAACACATTTATATATATAGAGAGAGGGTTAGATGTGGGTGACAAAGCCCACAACTACACAACTGCCATAACAAAGATGATTGAAAAGATTAGAACTATAGAGTGTCATCTACACAAACTTATCCACTGCAGTGTCCTCCCTGTCCAGCTCTGTGCAACAACATGATCAGCGCATTAATTTTATAGGGACCAAGATGGGAGATATAATTATTTGGTGGATGGATTTGCAAAACTTGAAGTTGAGCTCCAACTAATCAACCTTAAACTCGCAGACCTGGAGGAATGCTCCAGGCGAAACAATATAAAGTTTCACAATATCTCGGAATCGGTCCAAAAAAATAATCTGGTAAAATACCTGCAATGCCTTATGCACACCTAGATACCTGAACTAACCACCCGTGACCTGGAAATTGACAGGGCACACAGACTTCCTAAGTCTTCACACCTTCCAGCTTCCACTCCCAGAGATGTGCTGGCCCGCATCCATTTTTTCATGACTAAGGAGCAAGTCATGTACACAGCTAAATGCTCTGCAAGATTGCCTGATCCCTTCTCCATGGTTGCTTTCTACTCCAATTTACCTAAGGCGACGATAGAAAATCGCAGACAACTTGCAACTATCAACCAAGGCTCTCCTGAATCATTAAATCCCCTATAAATGGGGCTTCCCCGCCAAATTACTCATTAACCACCAGAACATAACCCATACAATAAGAACACTTCCTGTGGGACTCAAACTGCTGAGACACTGGTGCATTAACACAGAGGATGTGATGGACCCAGTTGATCAGTCTCCTACCCATATGAAAACTGGAGGGGCATACCAAAATGTCTGACGCTGCACCACATACCCTTTTTCCATTTCTATCCTACTAATGGGCTGGGTAACTGCAGTATGGTTCATTAGAACTTGCCTGCCTTAACATGTGGTCCCTGTCCCACCCGACGATCAGTGGACCATTACCCCCCTCGTTATATGTTTGCAGTAGTTGCTGCACATTGAGCCTGTTTTTTTTTACAGCTCTCACTTTTAAACAAATTCTACTTAACTTCTACACCAGCTAATTCTCATATACTCTCCATTCAAATTGGACCCTTATTCCTTCCTATTGGAAAATTGATGGCCTGTTGTGCCTGCTTCGTATAAGGCCAGATTTACTTGCCACATCTCTCCAACTACCACCCCCTACCCTCTCTGTGAGACATAAAAACTTAGCATGTATGCTGATGACATGCTATTATTCTTTACCCAACCCATTATATCATTACCAAACTTACTTAAAACCCTACAACAATTTTCAACCCAACTGGCTTGACGGGGTTTCAAACGTGGCTGACCGCAGATATTCAAATTTCTTATGGTTGGTGTAAATCAAGATCGGGTGGGTTGCACCTTCCAAAAGATACCTCCACTCTTCCAGAGCGGCCTTGATAGCCAACAGTTCCTGGTCTCCGACATCGTAATTCTTCTCTGCTGGAGAAAGCTTCCGGGAAAAGAATGCCACAGGATGCCTGGTGTCTTTGACTCCTTGGCGTTGGGAAATGACTGTCCCCACTGTTATTTCAGAAGCATCCACTTCGAGAATAAAGGGCAGTGCTGGATCAGGATGGCTCAGAATTGGGGCTGAAGTAAAATGTCTTTTAAGAGTCTCAAAGGCTTCCTGTGCTTCAGGACTCCAGTGAAAGCGAGAGTTTTGCTTGGTTATTTGCGTGATGGGGGAGATGATGGTGAAAAATCCTCTGATAAATTTTCTACAATAATTTGCAAACCCCACAAAGCACTGTACTCCTTTCTTGTCTGTGGGTTCCGGCCAGTCAATAACAGCAGATACCTTTTGTGGGTCCATCTCTATCCCTGTTGGGGCAATAATTAGACCCAGGAATTGGATGCTCTCCTTCTCAAATTCACACTTTTCCGGTTTGGCAAATAGTCTATGCTGACAAAGTCTTCCCAGGATATGACTGACATGCCCCCGATGTTGGTCTAGGGATCCGGAGAAATCAAGATGTCGTCCAAATAGACGATCACAAAAATATCCAGAAAGTCTCTGAGTACATCGTTGATGAAGTGCTGGAATGTTGTGGGGGCATTACAGAGCCTGAAGGGCATCACCAAGTATTCAAAATGTCCAAACCTGGTACGAAACGCTGTTTTCCATTCATCCCCCTTTCTGATGCGTACCAGGTTACAGGCTCCTCTTAGGTCAAGTTTAGTAAATATGCGGGCGGCTCGCAGTCGCTGGAACAATTCAGTCATCAGGGGCAGTGGGTATCGGTTCTTGACCGTAATTTTGTTTAGTTCACGATAGTCCACACAGGGCTGTAGCGATTGATCCTTCTTGGTTACAAAGAAGACTCCTGCTCCGACAGGGGACTTAGATGGACGGATGAAGCCCTTTTCAAGATTCTCATTGACATAGTCCTTTAAGGCTTCTTGCTCTCGCTCAGTTAGTGGGAAGATGCGCCCAAAAGGAATCTCGGCCCCTGGGAGGAAATCAATAGGGCAGTCATACGGGCGATGAGGAGGAAGCGTGTCTGCCCCTTGTTTACTGAATACGTCCAGAAACTGATGATAAGGCTCAGGTACTGACCACCGTGTCTCTAGGTCCGTGTTCAGACATAGCAAGGCTGAAGGAGCACCAAGGAGGTTGATGATGCAATGTCTCTGGCAGTATGGGGAGGAAAACTTGACTTCTCCAGATGTCCAGTTGATCTGTGGGTCATGGGCCTGAAGCCATGGAAGGCCCAAAATGACTGGAAACAGAGGGGAAGAAATGGCGTCCAGGCTCAGTAACTCCTCATGGTCAGCAGACCTGACCAGCAGCAATGGGGTCTCTTGGTTAACCAGTCCAGATTTAATATAGGACCTGTCAGCCAAGTATACAGAAAAACCATGCGACTTGGGTTGCAAAGGGAAATGATGTTGATGGGCAAATTGCAGGTCGATAAAACAACTGCATGCCCCAGAGTCTATGATAGCATTGACCAACACTGTCCCTCCTGGTAGCTGAAACGTGAGAGGTACAGCGACATGTGTGGCATTGGCAGCCAATGTGGACAGACGGGAAGAAGCAGGGCATGCAGACTTACGGGTCTTGGCGGGACAACTGCGGACATAATGACCCATCCCTTCACAGTACATGCACAGATTGTTTTGCATCGGAGTCGCTCTTCAGGTGTCAGTGTTGGTCGCATTAGTCCCAGTTGCATGGGTCCGGGTGCGTCTGGGTTGCTGTGAACAGGCATGGATGGTGCGGGACTGGTGGAGGCAGGCGTGGGCACTCTGGGTAACATCCAAGTAGGCTGGTTCAGATGTGCAGATCTCTCAGACCGACACTCACAAAGTCGTCGGTCAATCTGAATGGCCAAAGTAATCAGTCCTTCCAGAGTGTTAGGGGTTCCCACCTGGGCAAGTTCGTCTTTCAGGCATTCAGACAGACCCATGCGGAACTGGTGTAGCAGAGCTGCATCATTCCAAAGAGTCCTCGGCCGCTCTGTGGCCTTGCTGGAGCGCATGTAAGGCCACTTCTGCGGTGGTGGTGCACTGTGGGTCATCATATAGTTGAGCCATGGCATCAAAAAATGCTGATACAGTCTGAACTTGA
The DNA here is from genome assembly GCA_018402905.1 of Glandirana rugosa. Taxonomy (NCBI): domain Eukaryota; kingdom Metazoa; phylum Chordata; class Amphibia; order Anura; family Ranidae; genus Glandirana; species Glandirana rugosa. Next base: position 349,021 of record BLSH010316396.1, read on the forward strand.
GCGTCGTTCTCCTCCAGTAGCCTGTGGGTAGAGTTGAGCGAACTTCTAGAAGTCCGGGTTCTGCTGGTTCGGCCGAACTTCGGGACAAAGTCCGGGTTCGGGTCCGGACAGAACCCGAACTTTGTACCGGACCCCGAACCCCATTGAAATCAATGGAGACCCGGACTTTTAGGTACAAAAAGTGCTGTAAAATAGTCCTGGAAGGTCCTAGAGGTCTGCAAAAGGAAGGAAATGTGGGTAAGGGTGGGACAAGTGACCTACAAAGAAATGGGGACAGGGAAATAACTTTAAATATTTAAAAAAAAATAAAAACATAAAAATGCAAAAATGGAGATCATCTTCAAAATGGGTCTGAAAAGTATTAATTAACATTAGAGGCCATAGAACTGTTCTAAAATCATCTTCAAACTGTGTCCAAAAAGTATAAATAAGCCGGGAGTACCCATATCACTGTTCTGCAAAATGTGTGTATCACTTTAAAGCAAACCAGATTCAAGAATAGCTGGCAGGCATTTCGGAAAGCCCGGAACTTGCTCTGGTCCCTGGAGAATCTCTCAGGTGTGGGGACTCTGGGCTCTAGAGGGAGCATTACCACAGAGGGACTGGTGTTGGTAGGTGCAATAATGACAGGAGGTGTGGAGGTAGAGGCCCTGCTGGGTGCTGGTGGGGAAGCCTGGACCTGTGCTTCCAATCTGGTGTAGCCCTCTTGCAAGAATCCAACAGCCTGGGTCAATGCAACGAGATGCTGACAGATCTCCTCCATGGAAGTGGTTCCTCCTGCAGGCTCAGACATGGCTGTCTGATACTGTAACGTGAAACCACATATCTGGTAGCAGAGCCTGTCTTTCGTAGAAGGAGACCTCTCATACAGCTCTGGCTCAGAGCCCACTGGCGGGGGACAGTGGTCTTGAGAACCCAGCGAGGTAGGAGTGCCTCTGTCAGTGGCTGTAGACTGGATGCTGGAAGCGGAACCTGGAACACTGGACAGCAGACAGCTGGGACAGAAACGGCAGCAGAAGATCAGCAATTACAGAAGTTGGATGCAGGGCAGGCGGAAGAAACGTGAGACAAGCCGAGTCGGGGATGGATCAGCTGGCAGGCAGAATCAGCAGAAAAGGAATGGTCAGAGGTTTCAGCAACAGGTATCAGGCTGGCAGAATAGCAGAGTGAAAACAAGCTGGGTCTGGATTGGAGAAGGCAGAATGGTCAAGCAAGCTGAGGTCAAGAAGGTAGGAGATCAGGTAACAACAGCAGGAAGCAGGTTCAGGTACTGACAAGCTGCAGATCAGACAGCACTTAAGCCAAAGGCTGACTTCCTTATAAAGGCCCATGTGTTGTGCTGGCAAAGATGCTGGGTCCTAAAGCCCTCCTGCTCTAACGGATTCTGGGTCCTAAGTCCTCCTGCTATTGGTGCCCTGACAACATCCCTGCGCATGCGTACATGTGCATGCCTCCAAACAGTTGTGGGAACCGTGGTTTGAATCCGTGTGCACGTGCATGATCGCAAGGCTCGTCTGGATCCCTGACACCCTGGATCTAAAATCTCAAAAACTACCTCCCATTGATGTTAAAACTAAGAATGCTTAAGCTATAGAAATCCTACCATATCTCCTTTTATGACAGAATCACGGCCATAAAAATTATGATACTTCCATATTGTTGTATTTATTTAGAGCACTACCCATTAGACTAAACAAAATTTACGTGACTAAACTTCAAACTGAATTTAAGAAATTTGTTTGAGCGGAATCCCACCCTCCCTTTTCTAAAACAGTCTTATATAAACCACAGCACAGAGGAGGTTTTGGCCTCCCTGATTTCTGGCTTTATTATTGGGACACATTTGAAAATGTTTCCAACTATCCATACTCATTCTCTGGACTATTATGGTCTAAAGGCATTCCACAAAGCAATTTCACCTCTCTAAACCAATTAGTATTCCAATCCTTACAACTCTGGAGATTATATAAACAGAAATATGATTTGATTTCAGAAACACCTCCCCAAGCATCATTCTTAGGTGATCCAAAATTCCTTCACAGTATACATAGAATGGTGGATTTCTCCTGGTGGATGAATAATGACATAATTATCCTGTATTATTTATCTTCATCCAATACTTTCTCATCCCTTTAAACAATGCATCACATTCCAAATAATGAACACTGTCAATTCCTTCAAATCAGATACTTCTTCACCACACACTTCAACACCTGACATAGAACCCCCCACATTTTATGAAAATATCTGCTTAAAAAAGCTTCCTTATATGCAAAAATGTTAATCAGAATGCAACCTATCCTTCTCTACTTATAACTGGAGTGAATGCATCATAAATCTTCGTAAATGTACAAGATCACTCAGGGTTTGAGAAATAGCTACTAATCTTTTTACTAGATGATATTTCACACCTACCAAATTACACACCATTTTTCCATCAGCTTTCCAAGTCTGTTTTAGACAATGCCCATCCCCAGGTTCTTTCTCTCATATTATTGGGGAATGCGAGAAAATATTTTATATTTGGTGTCAATTGGGAAATTTTGCTTCTACTATCTCTGGCAACCATATCCACCTTTCCCTAACCAACTGTCAATTATTCACTCCCATGCCAGGGATTTCTATCCCTCATATGAGACTCATCCATACTATAAGTGTTGCCATACACTGGCCCATTGCCTACCATTGGAAGTTCCTGTCAGTCCATATCACCCAATTGAATGCGAGAGTGAATACCATTAACCTCATGGAAAAATGATTCCATACACTATATAACTCTACACACTTCTACAACAAGAAATTAATCCTTGGTTCAAACATTCTGAGTTTCTTTTTCAACTTTCAGACAACTAGATTTACTCATATTAACCACTTGCCGACCGCCGATCGGCATCTGACGGCGACAAAGTGGTTCGTTATCGCAAAACGCCGTCATACGACGGCGGCTGCGATAACGCGCACTGTGAGCGCGCGCGCGCCGCCGGAGGCGCGCCCGCGCGCTCACTGTGTCCGGGGGGGTCCAGGGAGCGGGTGCGGCGGCTTCGATTGCCGCCGGCTACCCGCGATGGCCCCCCCGGAGCGAATGAGCGGGGTCCGTGTATGTAAACACGGACCTCCGCTCTGTGTGAGGGGGAAGGGAAGTGATCACAGCCTTCTCGTACATGAAGGCTGTGATAACTTCCTTTCCCCAGATAGGCAGTCCCCAAGACAGTTAGAACACGCCCAGGGAACATAGTTAACCCTTAGCGCGCCCCCTGCAGGTTAACCCCTTCACTGCCAATGGCATTTACACAGTAATCAGTGCATTTT
>BLSH010316396.1:358101-395825 GCA_018402905.1 Glandirana rugosa
TCACACGCGCTACCGCGTAAGAGTGGACGCTCCGGACCAAGACACTCCTCCTCGCCCTGTCGCGGTAGAACCTCCGACCCCACGGAGAGGCACTTCGGAGGCTCGCCCACTTTTTTGCGGGTTAGAACTACAAAAAGACCCCAGGCCTCGAAGAGACTGGTAGTGACGATGGAAAGGAAGGGTAGAGTCCCGTTAGCTCGACGACGTCACCCAGACATCCTACCAACACCGGACCACAGTCGCCCTCGGCTCTGCTTCGTGCAGAATAGCGCGGTATGCGATCCGGTGCGGGGGGCTTAATGTCAATTTATCATCTTAACGACTCGTCCAAACATCGGGTTCGGGACAAAGTTCGGGTTCTGTCCGGACCCGGACCCGGACTTTGTCCCGAAGTTCTGCAGAACCAGCAGAACCCGGACTTCTAGAAGTTCGCTCAACTCTACTCACACCCCATTATCCTTGTATATGTATTACAATGTTTCTACAAACCTGCTCAGCAATTCTACTATTTAACTGTAATTCGGGGGGCGTGGCCTAGCGTATGGCGCGATAAGACGTGCTTCGTCTCGGCTCCCGCTGACACCAGGCCACAACCATCCTACAGACCCACTGCAGCAGCTCGATTGCCCTGAGATGGGAAGGAAAGGTAGCAGTGATGGTCAGAGAAGCTCCGGACCCCAGAAAAACATCAAGATTGGGCGTTTTTTCACCCGCTCGGAGGCTTCACGGAGAGGCACCCCAGCCTCCAAGATGGCGCTGTCCCGCTCCTCCTCACAGAACCAGGCCTCGCAGGTGAGAATGCGCCATCGCGCACACTCCCCACAGGAGTCGGATCATGGCTCAGTCCACTCTGGATGCCACTCACTGGACTCACAGCGTTCTAGTGTAGGCTGGGACATGGATGCTTATATTAAGGCCCTTTTCGACACGCCACGATTTCGAGACCTATATAAAAAGGCTGGAGCACTCTTACAAGCAGGAGATTGCAGATATCCGCAGGGATGTGGCAGGGAGGATGGAGGACATTGAGCACACAGTTGAGGACACTGTTACTACTGTAAACTCCCGTGACGCCATACTACAAGAGCATACTGTGCAAATTCAGCAATTATATTATCGCCAAGATGATCAAGAAAATCACAGTAGGTGAAATAATATTTGCATCAGAGGTCTGTGTGAAACAGTGGAGACCAAAGACTTAACGCCAGTGGCCTTAAAAATATTTAATCAGCTATTACAGAAAACTGAGCACAATCTGATGGAACTTGATCGTATACACAGAGCCTTGGGTCCTAAAAATCCCAACCCAGCTTTCCCCAGAGACATGATCTGTCATGTCCACCATTATACAACCAAATCTGCCATTATGCAAGCGTCACGTGACCAAGACGCCATCATGTTCATTGACTCACAGATCAGGCTTTTGCCTGACATATCCAAGCTGACCCTGGACATGAGGCGCGCTCTAAAGCCAGTCACCAGTACCCTTCAAGAGAAGCAAATTAAATATCACTGGGGGTTTCCCTTCCAAGTCTCCGCTTCCCATGAGGGTAAATCAGCAGTCTTCCGTACCCTCGGGGACCTCCCTAATTTTCTTGGTACATTTGAGCTACCCCACATCTCCGTTCCGGACTGGCCCCTGAAGGCTGCGACACCAGGCTTGCCCTTGAATTCTGGTTGGCAGGGAAGTTCCAAGAAGAAGAAATGCCCTAGACCGGTCAGCTCTAAATCCCCTCCTGGATGATCTTGGTCACTGGGACTATTGGTTCTCTTTTCCACCTCTGAGTTTCCCACACCCGGACATATTGGTAGCAGTTGGTGCTACCTGAATTTAGACTTTGGAATACGGTTTAGGGGCACAGGCCTTTCACTTGATTGCCCTTTTCAGCGGTTATGTTTATGACTCCCTCTGTGCTCCCTGTGTCCCCACCAATTTCCTTCCCCACCTTGCTCCCTCGCTGTTTGTTATTTTAATGCATTTATGCTGGTTAGGTGACTGAGTGGGTAACCCCCGTCCCTCATGTACATACATGGGGGACCCTTACCTGCTTGGGCACATTAAACTTGCCGCACCCACCCGGCCGGGGGATGCATAAGCAATTTTCCTTCATACATACTGTAGGATGTAAATTTGTTGGTTTATTCTGTTATATAACCTGGTCCATGCGGGCCACCCTATGCGCTGATCACGGCTCCCACCTTAGGGTTTTCGGCACCCAGGCTGACTCCGTACATACTGTTGTGTTTTGCACTTAGAGACTGGCCACCTTGGCCTTTGTTTATTGTTCTTTCTCGTATTCAATGCTTTATCATAACTATTCTATCTCCCTCTTCCTTCCCTCCAGTGCAGGTCTGCAGTCGCAATGTCTTTCTTTGTCTCCCTTTGGTCTGGCCAGTGGGTTCACTTATCATTCCTGATTAACTCCATAAATACATACACTTAACATGGCTTCAGTCGCTCATCTTAAGATATCCTCTCTGAATTGCAGGGGTTTCAATACCCCCGAAAAACGACATCAGATTTTACATCACTTCCACAAAAAACGTTCCCAAATCCTTATGTTACAAGAAACACACTTTTGCGTTGATGCAGTCCCTCGAATATCCTCCAAAAAATACCCCACTTGGTTTCATAGCACTAACCCTTCGTCTAGATCGAAGGGGGGTCTCCATTGCGTTTCATCAATCTTTCAGTCCAGAAGTCCTGGACCAGAGGATTGACCCTTTAGGTAGATATGTATTTTTAAAGATATCCTATGAACAAACAATCTTCACCATTGTTAACATTTATTCTCCTAACCAGGACCTGCTTCGCTTCCTCTCCTCCGTGACCTCCCAGCTTGAGTCCTTCTGCACCACTAACGTGATCCTGGGTGGAGACCTCAATGCTACGCTGATTCCTCATCTTGACGCCTCCTCAGGTAGGTCCTCCATTTTTCCTACCTCCCTGACCAACATACGGGCATTGTTCACCAAGCTATCGCTGACAGATGTGTGGCGGATACTGAACCCCTCAGGTAGGGTCTACACTTACTACTCACCGGCCCATTCCACATATAGTCGTATAGACTACATCCTGATTTGCCAATCCCTCCTTGACCACCAAACGACCGCCATGATAGGACAGCGAATATGGTCTGACTATGCCCCGGTCCACTTTAGCCTCGGACGTGCCCCTCCGGTTAAACGAGGATTCACCTGGCGACTAAACTATAATTTACTCTTAGACACCGTTTGTCAGCAGGCAATAAAACAGGCAATCGTTAACTTTGTTAATGATTATCAATCTGATCAGACTAACCCCCTCACGAAGTAGGAGGCACTGAAATGTATCCTCAGGGGAATCCTCATTCAGCATGGAGCCCGACTAAAACGGGAACGTTCTGCAGAGCTTACCGGACTCTTTGCTAAAATAACCACCCTCGAAGATTCCCATAAGCGATCTCTTGACCCTCTTACATTACTTGAACTATCCAATGCTCGCCGGGATCTCTTGCGTCTCCTCTCGGAAAAGTCGTTGGTGGCCAGGGACAGGGGGTGATATGTTCACTACACTCAAGCCAATCATTGTGGTAGGCACTTAGCAAGGGTTCTCCATCCTAGACAAAACCGCTCACAGATCCCTTTCATCCTCTCCTCAGACAATGTGAAAAAGCACGCTAACTTGGACATTGCAGAAGAATTCCGCTCTTATTATTCCTCACTCTACAATCTTCCCCCTGCCTCCCAGTACACACAATCCCCTGAGGGCCCCATAGACCTGGAGACTTATATATCAGAAACGGCGTTACCCACCATTTCCCCAGCAGAGGCTAGTGACCTGGACTCCTCGATTTCGGTTTCTGAAATCCTTCAGGTTCAGGGCTTGAAGAATGGAACGAGCCCAGGTCCAGGTTCACGCCCAGATTTTACAAGACCTTCGCGCCTCAGTTAGCCCCACTACTGACCTCAGCCTTTAATGCAATAGATGACTCTCCGTCTCTCTCCCCACTTTTCTTGCAGGCCCAAATAGCGGTCATACCAAAGCCAAATAAGGACCCCGCAATATGTAGCAATTATAGGCCTATCTCACTCCTGAACATAGAGCTTCTGGCCAAAATATTAGCGAGCCAACTTTCCCCCCTTCTCCCCAACATCATACATGGCGATCAGGTAGAGTTTGTCCCTGGACGTGAAGCCAGGGACAATACCACAAAAAACTTACACCTCATCTCCCTTGCCCAAAAGCAACATATCCCGACATGTCTTCTCTCGTGTGACGCAGAGAAGGCTTTTAATAGGGTTAGTTGGCCCTTCTTAAGCAAATCTCTATCCCAAATAGGGGTTGGCCCCAAGATGCTCTCCCACATCATGTCCCTTTATTCTTTGCCCTCTGCCACTGTCCTAGTCAACGGCGTCCACTCCAACCGATTCGTAATCTCCAATGGCACAAGGCAAGGCTGCTCTCTTTCGCCCCTCTTATTTGCAATAGTGATCGAACACTTAGCACAAGCCACAAGATCTAACCCTTCCATCAATGGCTTAAAGACTCCCTTGGCACACTGTAAGCTCTCACTTTACGCAGGCGACCTTGTATTGTATGTTACCCACCCCCACATTAGCATCCCTTCCATTTTGACTGAGATCAGTAGATTCAGAGCGCTGAGTAATTTTAAACTGAACTTAGCCAAAACAGAAGGGCTGAATGTTTCACTATCTCCTCAGATATTGTCAGCCCTTCAGGCCAACTTTAATTTTCGCTGGCAGCCTAAAGCCACCACGTATCTTGGGACCAATATCCTGGCACGTTTCCAAGATCTATACGGACTAAATTATAGCCCCCTTCTCACTAAGATCAGAAGATAGACGGAATCCTGGCGTGACACTCCGACCTCTTGGTTCGGATGTATAAACACGTTAAAAATGGACATCCTCCCCAAACTATTGTATCTCTCTCAGACCTTACTTATCTCACTACCTTCTGCTTTCTTTCGTACCTTGAGGTCCCTGATAATTCGGTTTGTCTGGCGTGGGAGTCACTCAAGAATCAAACATAAACTACTGTGCTATCCGAAGTCAGAGGGAGGCACGGGTCTCCCAGACTTTGAAATATATCACTCAGCAACAATCAGCAGGACATGGCCCCCATGGACCTAAGGGCATTACTCTGGGGTTGGGGAGGAACGTTCAGCATTCTGCCTGGGCTCTCCCCTCTGACGGTTGAGGCCCTTCGGGTCTGGTACCGTAAGAGGGACAGTTATCGGTTGTCCACTGACCCTAGTCCACTCACTCTGCTGTTTGATAACGCGGATCTCCCTGAAAGTGAAGGAGTTCCCACCTTCGAGTCATACTCCAGATCATCCTGGCCGATAGCTCGCTCATTTGTACATGCCTCCAATGGCATCTTTGTAGACTGTACCCGCGATTACAACGCTAGACTTAATTGGTTGACAGCCTCACATGTATCTTCCTATTGTAAGGTGCTTTGGGCCTCGCAACAAACACACAGACGACTCACAGACTTTGAACAGCTCTGTCTTTTGACTGAAACCCCCCGCCGCACATTGTCAACGATGTATAAATCTATCTTGGCAGCCACTCACGCTACATGCCTGACCTATACGAAGGTCTGGTCCAGGGATCTGGGTATGGAGTTGACTGACGAGCAATGGCAAAAAGTGTTTGTTTTTATGCATAAATCGTGTATCTCCGGCTACTCACAGGAGAAAAACTTTAAACTGATCTCGAGTTGGTATAGAGACTCGGTCACCCTGAACCGTATATTTCTGTAACAGACGTTTACTGGAGATGTCACGGAGCGAGAGGGATGTACCTCCAAATATGGTGGCAATGTGCGGTGATACAGTCATTTTGGAAACAGATTTTTCAAATTTACTCAGAGCTTTATGGTAAGCCCCTCTCCCCAGACCCCACTATTGCATTGCTCTCTATCCTTCCTGGCTCCATGAAACATCAAAAGAACTCTCTACTTCGATTCTTCCTGGCCTCGGCCAGACAAATGATATCTAGATCCTGGAGGACTGCTTTTGCCCCAACGCTGTCTTCTTGGATCTCTGAAATTAACAATACCATGTACATGGAGGAAATGACCATTGGGAAAAATTCAAAACTTTGTGGTATAGCTGGATGCACTACACATCCTCTGAGAAATTGAAGAATAGACTAAAAACATAATCATAAAAGGAACTACAAAATGTTACTATAATCACAACTCGATTTGAACTCGCGACCCATTCTATGTCTGCCTTCCTTCCTTCTTCCTTCCCTTCCCTTTCTTTCTCCTCACTATTTTCCTACTATCTCTTTACTTAATACTGTCATGTAATTTGGCATAGCATGATAATATAATGGAGACCTAAAACCTTGCACGATAAACAATACTTGGCTCGCCATCTTAGTTATCGGTTTTGGTTTCACGAGTTGCTCACTGTACCCATCTTTTTCCTGTTTTTTTTATGTTTCATATTGGTAACAGATGACTATAGTCCTGTGTTTTATTGGCAACATAAGATTTTTGTACCTGAACTTGTATAAGATGATGTCTCTTGTTTCATTTGTTAACTCATGACTTGTCTAAAATAAAATATATATTCAACCTTAACTGTAATTCAATGTTGTATCTTTTCCACCATTTTACAATGCATTTTTATTGAGGTGCTGTATTTACTTGTACCATCAATTTATACAAAATTTATACCGAAAAAAAAGTTTGTAAAAAAAAAGAAAGGAAGTTGTACAGGTTAGGTCTCCTGTTGATGATAATTGGCACAAGGGTGCCAAGAGTTGCCAAGATGAAGCGATGGTGGAAACGTGTCCGGAAAAAAGTTGGGCCTATGCAACTTATGGCTGGCACAGAGGTGTCCCAGCCAAAGTGATGGGTTTATGTGTTCCTCCCTCAGAAACAAAGGCGGAAATATGTAGCAGGGTGACCCCGTGCTACTGTGTAAAATGGGGGTTGACGCTAGATTTTGAGAGACGCAAGCACACTGATTATTCAGGTGTGTGCTGGTTTCATAATAGAGCCACAGTTAGAAATCATGGCCCCACCCTCCTGAGGGAGGTCAGTGTGTCTGAAGGGAGCCATGTGAGATGTTGGGACAAAGGAAGGCACAAGCCTCAGAGAAGTCCATATGGGACAAGGAGAAACAGCTAGAGAGCTGTATAGAGATATGCCAAGAGGGACCGAAACAGCTAGGAAGCTGTAAGGAAAATGCAGAGCTGAGGTGCAGTGTCTGTGCATAAACAATGGGACGTGTTTCATGGTCAAGTGTACCAACAAAGGTACTAAATTTCGGGAGGGAACCTGAAGAGGTAATTGGAGCAGTAAAGCTGACACAAGAGAGCCAGGAGGCTAAATGTTATGCTTTGCAGTAATGGCAAGAACTCCCCTGCGCGGGAAGACATGCCTGTGTGAATTGTGATGTTCGTTTAAATAAAAGGGGGCTGCCATGCCCTTAAAACTACAGTTTTGTACTGGCGCAACTCATTGTAAATGCACCAACTGCTTGAGTTTAATCACCCCCATCTTACTATATATAATGTGTGTGTTTGTGTATATATATATATATATATATATATATACAGTATCTCACAAAAGTGCGTACACCCCTCACACATTTTTTAATATTTTATTATATCTTTTCATGTGACAACACTGAAGAAATTGACACTGTCAATTTTCTGTCCCCTCAAAATAACTCAACACAAAGCCATTAATGTCTAACCCGCTGGCAGCAAAAGTGAGTACACCCCTAAGTTAAAATGTCCAAATTGGGCCCAAAGTGTCAATATTTTGTGTGGCCACCATTATTTTCCAGCATTTCCTTAACCCTCTTGGGTATGGAGTTCCCCAGAGCTTCACAGATTGCCTCTGGAGTCCTCTTCCACTCCTCCAAGATGAGATAATGGAGCAGGTGAATGTTAGAGAAATTGTACTCCTCCGCCTTCCGTTGGAGGATTACCCACAGATGCTCAATAGGGTTTAGGTCTGGAGACATACTTGGCCAGTTCATCACCTTTGCCCTCAGCTTCTTTAGCAGTGGTTGTCTAGGAGGTGTGTTTGGGGTTGTTATCATGTTGGAATACTGCCCTGTGACCGAGTCTCTGAAGGAAGGGGATTATGCTCTGCTTCAGTATGTCACAGTACATGTTGGCATTCATGGTTCCTTCAATGAACTGTAGCTCCAAAGTGCCGGCAGCACTCATGCAGCCCCAGACCGTGACTGTAAGCAAGATACACTTGTCTTTGTACTCCTCACCTGGTTGCCGCCACACACGCTTGACACCATCTGAACCAAATACGTTTATCTTGGTCTCATCAGACCACAGGACATGGTTCCAGTAATCCATGTCCTTAGTCTGCTTGTCTTCAGCAAACTGTTTGTGGGCTTCCTTGTGCATTATCTTTAGAAGAGGCTTCCTTCTGGGATGACAGCTATGCAGACCAATTTGATGCAGAGTGCGGCGTATGGTCTGAGCACTGACAGGTTGACCCCCCCACCCCTTCAACCTCTGTAGCAATGCTGGCAGCACTCATACATCTATTTCCCTAAGAAAACCTCTGGATATGATGCTGAGCACGTGCACTCAACTTTGGTCGACCATGGCTAGGCCTGTTCTGAATGGAACCTGTCCTGTTAAACCACTGTATGGTCTTGACTAGAGTTGAGTGGACCCAAACTGTAATGTTCGGGTCCGTACCGAACCTTGGGGTGTCTGTGACCCGGACCTGAACCCGGACATTTGAAAAAAAGTTTGGGTTCGGGTATTTGATTTGCAGGGCAGCCAATAAACAAGCGTTTCACTGGTTTGCCCTTAGAAGCCATCACAGCCATGCCTACTAATGGCATGGCTGTGATTGGCCAGTGCATCATGTGACCCAGCCTCTGTATAAGCTGGAGTCACGTAGTGCTGCATTTCACATGCTCTCAGGCTAGTGTAGGGAAAGGATGCTGCTGGTGCTGTGAGGGACAGATTGCAGATATAATAACATCTCATCCTGCATTACAGAACAATCTGATTCTGGACTAGGTAGAGATTAGTACTACTGCTTTGAGGGACAGATTGTAGATCTCATTCTGCATTACAGAACGATCTGATTCTGGACTAGGTAGAGATTACTACTACTACTGCTTTGAGGGACAGATTGCAGATCTCATCCTGCATTACAGAACAATCTGATTCTGGACTAGGTAGAGTCTACTGCTTTGAGGGACAGATTATTGTTCTAAAATCATCTCCTAGTTCTATAGGGTCAGGTTCCTGCTGTTGCTGTAAGGGACAGATTATTTTTCTAAAATCATTGCCTACTCCTATAGGGTCAGGTTCCTGCTGTTGCTGTAAGGGACAGATTATTGTTCTAAAATCATCACCTACTCCTATAGGGCCAGGTTCCTGCTGTTGCTGTAAGGGACAGATTATTGTTCTAAAATCATCAATCATAAAAAGGGGGCGTTATCACAGACAAGCGCAGCTGCCTGTCCACAGCCAACGTGGACAAGTCAACGTTTATTAAAATGAACCAGGCATGGATCCCACAAGACTTTTCTGTACCTTGTGCACAATAGACATTTAGACCAGCCTCACAAAGCCATTGGTATACTTGTTTTTTTGAATATGCCTCAATATATTGGGGGCTACCCCAATTAGAAAAAAAACCAAACAAACAACAAAAAGTGTTGGCTACCTCCTCCTCCTCCACCACCGCCACTTCCACCTACACTGCCACGGTCACGGCCTAGTCAACCTCGAGGCTCCTACTCCACATCCACCCCCCCTTCCTTTTTTATTTTTTTTATTTGATTTTAAGTTATTTTCCCTATCCCCATTTTTTGTAGGGCACTTGTCCTACTCTTACTCCCATTTTACTTCCTTTTGCAGCCCTCTAGCACTTGCCAGGACTTTTTTACAGCCATTTTTGTGCCAAAAAGTTCGGGCCCTCATTGACTTCAATGGGGGTCGGGGTCAAGTTCGGTACCGAACCCAAACTTTTTTGCGAAGTTCGGCCGAACCCGCCGAACTTGAGCATCCAGGTGTCCGCTTAACTCTAGTCTTGACCACCGTGCTGCAGCTCAGTTTCAGGGTCTTGGCAATCTTCTTATAGCTTAGGCCATCTTTATGTAGAGCAACAATTCTTTCTTTTAGATCCTCAGAGAGTTCTTTGCCATGAGGTGCCATGTTGAACTTCCAGTGACCAGTATGAGAGCGATAACACCAAATTTAACACACCTAAGACCCTGTAACACTAACGAGTCACATGACACCGGGGAGGGAAAATGGCTAATTGGGCCCAATTTAGACATGTTCACTTAGGGGTGTACTCACTTTGTTGTCAGCAGTTTATACAATAATGGCTGTGTGTTGAGTTATTTTGAGGGGACAGCAAATTTACACTGTTACACAAGCTGTACACTCACTACTTTACATTGTAGCAAAGTGTCATTTCTTCAATGTTGTCACATGAAATGTTATAATAAAATATTTACAAAAATGTGAAGGGTGGAGAGGGGGCGTGGCGTCCGAGCTCCGAGATGGCTGCTTAGCCTCAGAGCCCCGCCAGACCGACAGGGGAAAAGCCAGCAAGGGAGCTTCGCAGCTACCCCCGACACAGGCACTAGTCAGCCCAAGCCCTGCAGAACACCAGGAATGCCGAGGCGGAGGAGAGAACAACCTTCTCAGCCAGGGAAGCTGACTAATTTCTTCCCCGCAGCACAGGGGAGGCCTCGGCAATATGGTGGAGGTGCTCCCTCGGCGGGAAGAAACATGCAGGCCGCAGCCCTGCACCCAGAGAACCCTCACCCGGACAACGATCGATCGGGAGAATCCGAGGTCCTTGCTGGCCAGCGGTGCCTCATCGGGAGCATCCACCCCTACCACCGAGACCTAGGAGAGCTTCCCCGGGAGGAATCCAAGGAGACCCCACCATGGAGGTGAGCGTATCACAGGCCAACACGAGGCCGCCAACGAACGACGCCTTTGCAGACATAACCACTGCAGGACAACCAGTGTCAGACACAGTTTTAAAAGACATGCTTATGACACTCAGAACGTCCCTACACCAAGACATGTTAAGCACAGTTAAACAGTGCCAGGAAGAAGTATACAAACTTGCAGATAGGATTGACTATGTGGAGAGGGCAATGGGGGACTACTCCAGTGCTTATAACACTATGGTACACGCACACCGCGCACATGGAGAAGAAATCCTATGGCTCAAGGACAAGCTGGCCGATTTAGAGGACCGGGCCAGAAGAAACCATTTAAAAATCAGGGGTGTCACAGAATCAGTCACATCAGCACAGCTGCCTCAATATATTCAAACTATGTTTGCATCCCTGGCACCGAATCTCTCAGCACTTGACCTCACAGTGGACAGGGTGCATAGAGTACCCAAACCTTCGTTCCTACCAGCAGAAACTCCTAGAGACATTGTGCTGAGATTACATTTCTACAGATCTAAAGAAATTATACTGCAAAGCTTCAGGGACCCTGATCAATGCCCAGCACTGTACACTTCCCTCCAAATCCTACCCGACCTTTCTAGGCATACTCTACAATGCAGAAGAAACCTAACCACCTTCACCAAGGCGCTGCGAAACCACTGCATTCCACACAAATGGAAATACCCGGCAACACTAATAATAACCTGCAATGGCACTGATAAAGCAGTAACATCTCTAGAAGAAGGCATTGCAGCCCTGAAACACTGGAGCATTATTCCAGAACCACACTGAGACCCTCTACTAGCTGACAAGCCTCCTTACGTACAAACAGACTGGCAGGCGGTGTCCCGCAAACGCTCCTCCAAAAAGAACTCAACCAAAGAAGCTAATCGCCTGACACCACCAGCCACCCTTCATCCCCCTGATACGGTCACTTGAGGTTACTATCCTAATCCCCTCTATTCTACCACAATATGGCAACATATTCACAGTTCTGGGGTTATACCCCAACCCTAATCTGTTCACTCTGTTTCAGTTTATACCGTTTTCTTTGGACTGTTTTTTTCTATATTTTTATGGTACACAGATGTGAAGAAGGACCCACTAGAGAACTGGCTCAAAACAAAAATGGAAATCACCTCCGCCTGGCTCAAAAGTATGAACTTGGGGCCACCTTCAATGCTCCATTATACGCTAAGAAGGGACCCAGAACTCCAAGCACCAAACGCAGTATGTGTACACCACCCACCTACATTCCTCTACTAACTTACAATGACTATTAAGTGTATGTCTCTCAATGCCAAAGGGCTGAACCACCCAGCCAAAAGGTGCACTATGTGGAAAGAAGCTCTAAAAAATCACATAGACATTCTCTGTGTCCAGGAGACACATTTTTGCACCACCAGGATGCCCAGGTGCTCCCACAAGCAATTTCTGCATGTGTTCCTCTCGAATAACCCAAGCAAGAAAACCAGGGGAGTACTAATAGCGATCAGGGACACTGTTACATTTCATCTCAAAGACTCTTCCATAGATAAAGGAAGTCATTCCATCATTCTATGCTGTGACATAGACTCCAAACCTTATACCTTAGTAGGAATTTATGCTCCCAATACACACCAAATTAGATTCTTGAAGAAACTGTTGAAACGAGTAGCCGAAAGGAAGTACAACAACCTGTTGATATGCCGAGACTTTAACTTAGTAACAGATCCACAACTTGATATCTCTGTAAACAACTCTAAACATAGACCCTCTCTGGGGAAGCTTTTACAAACCGAGGAGTTGTACGATGTCTGGAGGTGTCAGCACGCTAATGAAAGGGATTTCACTTTCTTTTCCTCCAGACACCGTACATACTCCCGGATAGACATGTTTGTTACAGATAAATGGTTATTGCAAAATGTCCCGGAATCATCTGTCCACAATATAACATGGTCAGATCATGCCGCAGTGACTATAACTATGTTAGACAGAGGTGCCTCACGAACAACCCCCATCTGGCGTTGCAACACCAAAATACTCCAAGACCCTGAAGCATCCAAGGTAATCTCCCAGCATATCACAGAATTTTTTGAAAAAAACAATGACTCCGTAAATAACCCATTTGTCCTGTGGAATGCCCACAAGGCATACTTAAGAGGGATCTTGATTCAACAAGGGGCCAAAATTAAGAGAAGAAATAATTGCCTTTTAGATAAGCTACTAACCAACATCCATGATTTGGAAACCCAACACAAGATCAACCCCTCACCAAACCTCTCTTCCTCTCTGCAAAAACTCCGAGTGGAACTGAGACTACTCCTCATGCAGTCGTACGACAAATACACAAAGCGGCTAAAAGCTAATTTTTACGCAAATTCTAACAGAGCCGGGAAACTGCTAGCCCGCAGGGTTAAAGCGATCCAGACCAAAACAAAGATCCACTATCTGATACACTCTACTAGCCACAGCAAAATCACAAACCCACAAAAAATTGCAGATCAATTTGCGGAGTTCTATGGAGGCCTGTATAACCTCAAGGACGACCCTTGCACTATACAACCCTCCATAGAATCGATTCAGAAATTCCTTGACACACTTAGCCTACCAAAACTCTCTGAAATACAACTCCAAAGCCTTAACGCACCATTCACTACTTATGAAATCCAAAAAGTCATAGCCTCCCTACCGAATGGGAAGTCACCGGGTCCAGACGGACTCCAAAATGAATTCTATAAAATTTTCCATCCTTTGATTAACCCTCTCCTCAATTTTTTCATTCGCTGTTAAAACTTCTTAATTTCCCCAGAAATGTTAAAGGCATACGTAGTAACCCTCCCCAAACCAGGAAAAGACCCAACTACCCCTGCAAACTTCAGGCCGATCTCACTTCTCAATTCGGACATAAAGATCTATGCAAAATTAATTGCTAATCGCCTAACAACTGTGATACCGGACCTTATAGCAACCGACCAGATGGGGTTTGTTCGGGGAAGACAACCCTCGGACGCCACAAGGCGCATTCTAAATGTGTTACACCATGCGGGAAGACACCGAACGCCTTCTCTGCTTCTCTCTATAGATGCAGAGAAGGCATTCGACAGAGTGGAATGGGGATACATGTCACAGGTATTAAGCAAATTTGGTTTCCAAGGACCCATCAAAGAGGCAATTTTAGCCCTATACTCTAATCCCAATGCACAGGTATATACCTCAGGACTACTATCAAGAGTTTTTAACATCTCTAACGGCACAAGACAGGGTTGCCCCATATATCTTCAACCTGGCTCTATAGAGCCTCTGGCAGAGGCCATAAGATCTAGCCCAAATATATCAGGATTCCAATTCAAAGGAAAAAACCATGTCATAAATCTGTTTGCCGATGATGTGATTTTACTATTGACAAACACTTCTAAGTCCTTACCCCATGCTCATACGATACTGGAAACATTTAGCGCTATATCCTACTATAGAGTTAACTATACGAAGTCCCTCATTTTAGACATAAACACCCCAACCCGATGTGAAACGCCAACTGCAGGACCAACTCCCATACACGTGGAGTCCCAAAGGTATACCCTATCTCGGAATCACGCTGACAGCTTCTACAGCCTCCCTAGTACATTCAAACTACCCTCCACTGATCAAACAAACCCAATCTCTCCTTACACAAATGGCACAAAAACAGCTAACGTGGACCGGAAGATCCGCAGCCTTTAAAATGATAGTCTTACCCCAACTCCTCTACTACTTCAGAGTCCTTCCAATTGTTGTTCCACAAAAATATATGAAACAACTAGAAGGAATCCTGAACAAATTCATATGGAACAATAAGAGACCCAGATGCGCACGTATTAACTTAATAATACATAAATCGGTAGGAGGCATGGGGTTGGTGGACATTAAGGACTATCACCAGGCAGCCATATTAGATCAACTAAAATGTTGGTTCAGCCCCAATAACCAACCCCTATGGACAGACATAGAAACTTCTCTAGCACCTACGAAGGACTTAGGGTCCCTACTACTACTAGATAATTGGAGAAAATGGGATACCAGATCCCTATCCCCCACTATAGCCGCCTCTGTCCTGGCATGGAGAAGGCTACTAAACCACACACTACAAGCACCCACAATCAATACCTCTAAACTTTCCATTAGAATACTAGAAACCCTGATACCATTTGTATACACAGCACCGCTTCGAAAGCTTGGCATCCTTAACATTCAGGACTTCATCCAAGACTCAAAGGTCAAAAACTGGGAAGCTTTACGGACAGAGTTCGCCTTCCCAGAACACATACAATTCTCCTGCATGAGAATTATCTCCTTTCTATCCAGTCACCCTATACCGTCTCTCAAACTATCCCCAGAGATATGGGAATTTCCGACGAACCCCTCACCCAGAAAGAAAAGAATTACACTATTTTACAACACACTGAAAGGCAAAAAACACCAACAAAACTAACACCCATGATCAAGTGGGAAACAAAACTAACCAAAACCTTCACTATACCCCAATGGAACCTAGCCGTCCAAGCTACCTACAAATACTCCAAATGTTGTAATCACTGGGAGATGATGACAAAACTGTTACACAGGTGGTACTACACCCCCTTTAAGCTTTCGAGACTTCCCCGGTCTTTCCCCTCAGTACTGGAGAGAGTGCGGAAAAGTGGGGAACCTTCTCCATATTATATGGGACTGCCCCAGGTTATCAAAATTCTGGAAGAAGGTGTCCACCCTCATTTCCACAATCACAGGTATCACAAGTAATCTAGACCCTGGCCTGGCAGTTCTCAACCTAGGCATAGAAGAATTCCCCAAAAAAATTAGACCAATAGTACTACACATCCTACTAGCAGCCCGCAATTCAATTCTAAAAAGGTGGAAAACCCAAGATACCCCAAAAATAAATGAAGTATGCCACATTGTGCAAACAAACCACTTATTTGAAAGAGCCTTGGCTCTCAACTCATTGACAGGCAACAACTTCGACCAACAATGGTTAATTTGGGCAGCCAAAGTAAATCTTCCTGACCCCCCCTAATACGATAAGAACAACCATAAGTTCTCTCTTCTCTTACAATGTGTACCCTTAGCTTGTTCCTACTCTTTTGTATTACCTTAAGTTCCTAGACGGGTAAAGGGATTACAGTAGAATTGCTGACCTCCTCCTCCCCCGCCACAGTGAGTTCCCATTGGGGTGGCGGGGGAGGAAGGGTCACATGGACAGACTACAAATGACAATAAATCGATTCATGCAATTAAAGATAGTTATGCCTGTGATCATGTATGATAATTATTTATGTACCCGCAGATCACAATTTCAATCGGTGTATGTACTTTCTCTAACATAAAACTAATAAACACTACTGTTAAAAAAAAACAATGTGAAGGGTGTACTCACTTTTGTGAGATACTGTATATATATATATATATATATATATATATATATATATATATATATATATATATATATATATATATTCTTTTTTTTTTTTACTGATTTGTGCTATTTTTCTACCTCTAGAATTTTCTGTGTATGTGAATTTTTATGAATACGCTTTTTCATCTACCTTATATGTGGTTTTTAGAATTGTTTTAATAAACATGGATTTTTATGGATTTATCATGATGTGTGCAGCTTTGACGTGGGAAACTGTAGTCACCAAACCACTAGATGGAGTTTCTTAAGGAGGAATTATTGTATTAATAGCAATATCAATTTATTTTTTGTGTGAATAATTTTTTTAATGGGTAATTTTTTTTTTATAATAGGCTGTTCTGTTAATATGCTTGTCCTGATCTCTGTGGATTTTTTAAAAGCAAATGAGCTTTTGATCAAGCTTGTTGTTGTAGGAGGAACTAATGTTAAAGTGATTGTAAAGTCTTGATTAAAAAAAAAAAAAAAACAAACATGTTATACTTACTCCATTGTTGCAATGGTTTTGCACAGAGTAGCCTGCATCCTCCTCTTCTCGGGTCCCTCTTCGCTGCTCCTAGCCCCTCCCTCCTATTGAGTGCCCCCACAGCTAGCAGCTTCCTATGGGGGCATCCGAGCCTAGTCAGAGCTCTGTATATCCATTTAGAAATGGAGCCCCAACCCAGCTCCGTCCCCTCTCTCCCCTGGTTGGCTGACTGACTTTAATTGACAGCCGTGGGAGCCAATGGCACCGCTGCTGTGTCTCAGCCAATCAGGAGAAGTATCCCCATGGCTTAGACATTTGTGGACCTCACTGGAGAGAAATGGGTAAGTATTAAGTTTTGCTGAGCAGGCTGCTACACACAAAAGGTTTTTTTATCTTAATGCATAGAATGTATTAAGATAAAAAACCTTCTGCCTTTATAACCCCTTTAAGCTGGGTTGCTCATTTCTGGTATATAAGTTGGGGGAAGTCATGTGGTGACTCCTTCCCCTGATGATGTGAATTGCCATGAAACCTATTGGGTGGAGTTCAGTTTGTGATGTCACTACGCACGCCACCACCGGATGGATGGTGTTGGAGTATATGCCTGCATATTGTGATACTTTTCCATTGATGTCTTCCCTTTCGAGGTAAAGGTGGTGAGAGGAGGTGTTTTGGGACCATTCTAAACTGTCATTAATTGCTGTGCTGGAAGAGTATCGGAAACTTATTTTGTGTTAGCCTCTTATAATGTGGAGGTTACCTGTCCGCTAAGCACTCTATATTGGTGGTGGTGATCACTGAGACGTGTAATCCTTACCAATCATCAAAGCAACCAAGGGATGGTTTTGGATAGACTCTTTTGCAGTTTATATGAACATTTATGAACTTGGGAATTAAGTTTTCACAATTTATTGTGGTCCTAAGAGCACTTTATTTGTTTACACTTTAATGTAAATGAAGTATTATGTTTGTTTAATTAATTTCTGAAGTTAAACATAATTGCACTTTAGCGTGATGATTTAAAGATACAGTGCACCCTTTTTTTTGTTTGTTCAAATATCTTATTCATGTATAGTGGGAGCAACAGTCTAATACAATGACACTGAGCAAAATTTTTTTGATGAGGTTTGAAGAAAAAAGTAGATAAGCCTGTGCTTTCACAGTCCTGTCCAGAACCTATTACTGGGAGTGTAATGATGTGTCAGGGAATGCCTGATTGGTTAATTTATTTGAGTTAAGTTTTAGCAAATGTAAAATTCTTTGAAATAACACAACAGATCGATGTGAGTATGGACTAGAAAGAAAAATCTATTTAATATTTATTTACAAAAAATCGCTTTACAAACACCAAGAATAGTTTGATTAAGAGGCAGACACAGACAGTACAACTGCAGTTCAATATTGCTAAATGTAAAATAATGCACCTAGAGAAAAATAATCCGCTTAGAGAGTGCAACATTGGGGTTACAGTGTTGGCCAGCACTACAGTTTATTTCAGATGGTTGCAAAATGAGCAAACAGTGTGACCAGGCAGTGGGAAAAGCAAATAGAATTCTGGGATGTATCAGTAGAGGGATCACCAACAGGAGGAAGGAGGTTCTGATTCCTCTATACAGATCTTTAGTGAGACCTCACTTAGAATACTGTGTCCAGTTCTAGAGGCCTCACTTACAAAAAGATATTGATAGGATAGAACAAGTTCAGAGACGGGTAACAAAAATGGTGAAAGGTCTGGGGGATAAAACATATCAAGAGCGACTGCAGGAGCCTAATATGTACAGTATGGAGGAAAGAAGGGAAAGGGGAGACATGATTGAAACCTTTAAATACCTCAAGGGGGTGAATAAGGTTCAGGATGGCAGTATTTTCAATATGAAACCAAAATCAAGGACACGGGGACATGACCTCAAACTAACTGGAGGAAACTAATCTTATAAATGATTATTTTACTGAAAGGGTGGTTGATGACTGGAATAAACTAACAACAGAGGTTGTGAGACAGTCAACAGTAAATGGCTTCAAACATGCTTGGGATAAACATACATCTATAGTCAGACAACAAGGTTAATGGGAAAACAAAAACAAAAACAACCATAAATAAAGAAAGAAAGAAAGAAAGAAATAGAAAGGGCAGACTCAATGGACTACTCATTCCTTTTCTGCGGTCACTTTTCGATGTTTCTCTGTTTCTAATTTTGCAAATATGTTTGAACACTAACTGTCTACCAAGAGGTATACACCAGGACAATAATGATTTTCCCTAGATTTAGGTCTCCCAACCAATTGTATAAAATTTGGCAGATAATATGCATTGGACTAATTTATGCCATTTAAACTATTTAAAATTGCCAAAACTATGGATGTAAGGAGACCTACTTGGGTAGCAAATCAACTATTATGAAACAATTGCACATAGAAAAATCAATAATAAGTACTGAAAATATAGTTACCCTTTTAAAATGGCTATTTACTTTAAAATGGTCCAGACTCTAAGATGGCTTCCAATTACTGGTTGTAGTTGCCTTCCCAAAATGGCATCAAGCTATGCTGGTGACCTGGCATCACTGATGTGTCAGATGATAGGATGTCTTAGATGATGTGTGTGTAGTCTGATGAGGTTCCCCGTGTGTCCAGCTGATGTTAGATCATCCACTAATCTGTGTCCTCTTTGCATCATATCCAGTGGCAAAACAATACGCTAATAAAATTTGACTAAACCTGCCCCAGAAGGTGGAACCTTCTCTTGATTGGTGAATTGTTTTAAACATCAAATTTGTATTTGCTTATGTATTACCTCCCTTGGCTACTGGTTGTCACTCTCAGATAAGACATGACTATTTTGTGTTTAATTGGTAACTAAAGTAACTAATCTGTTATAGGGAAAAAATAATATTTCACTATTGAAAGTGCCGTGGATATTATTAAATATAATGTAGTACATTCGTCCGAAAACACATTATACATGAGAAAGGGGGCAGAGGGCTGGAGCCCACCCCTATTGAGGCATCAAAACTGGACTTTGATGGTACCTTACACATACAATACAACCATGGTTTTATAAAAATACAAATCCATATTTATTACAATTTTTTTAAAAAGAAGAGAAAGAGATGCATATATGCATATCTTAAGATTAACACAGACTATAAATCCAGATATCTATACAGTTGGTCATTTGAAATACTTATACAGTTTTCTGTAGACTCGACATGTTTCGCGGATTTATGAAATATCAGTGCTTCCTCAGGAGTCTTTTTTACAGAAGGATATATGTATTTAGGTTTGATGTCTGTGTTATTACTGTAACAGTAGTTAATAAAGAGCAAGATGTTAGATGTCACTTATAACGATTCTGTAAACATACATATATAAACTGATTAATCAGCCTACAAGACATTCATTTTATTTGCCCTTGTGCATTGGTCATCCCACCAGGCCTCCTTACCTCCTTACCATAGATGTCGCTGCACTCACGGTACATGGGGTCACAGTCTGACCCAGTGAGTGTGGAAGCCAATAGTGTGCGAGAGAGCAGGGACAACCTGGACAGAGAATGGGTCATATAAGAGATGTTTCACAATTAGCCTAGTGATTTGAGCTACTAGGAATGTAAGATTTTTGTATGATCTTCTATTAGTTTATTTAATAATAAACATTGGGATCAACCCCCAGTGGACATGCCGCCATAGGGGGTCCAATCTGCCTACCACTTCTATTTATAGTTTGTTATTACAGGTCAGCCTTAACCATTTAATAAATGATTAGACATGTAGCCCCTATGGGTTCTAATTATGTTATGGCCTCACTATATACGAGCAGTGTGTATTTCACGAAGTGGGCGAGGTATATGCATATATATATATATATATATATATATATATATCTTTATCAAAAACTAAATGAAAACAAAATAGAAGCACAGTTACCTTCCAAAGAAATATATATATATATATATATATATATATATATATATATATATAAATATCTCTGTGTAGTTATGGTGTGTCATATAAACATGATTGATCAAATCTGCACCGAGGGCCGTTAAGGGACTCACCTCCATACTTAGTATCTGTTCCTACCTGTTACTATCTCAACAGCTCAAGAGCAGAGGAAATACATAGATCTAATGGTAGTCAAGATATATAAAAAAAAGAATTCAGACATGTATAGAGGTGCAGGAGGAGTACAATAAGAGTATCAATACAATGTTTGATATAGGTGGAGAGAGAGAGGTGGTAATCCCACTGGGAACACCTCTCTCTCTCCACCTATATCTTATTTCTTGGGATGAGGTGCCTCCTAATAGAGGGGACAATCCAGACAGGGAACCACCTTCTGTAAAAAAATACAATGTTTGATTCGGAAAAATAAAAAAGTGGAAAAAGAGATCTCTGAACAAATGAAGGGCTTTACAATGAAACACTTTCGAGCTCTGAGGGATCTGATGATCCTATATGATGAGGGAGCAATAGACCTTGATCCCCCCGTGGAGACGACACAGAGCAATGTTTCTCTAGAAACACATCCTTCAAAAAAATTCACATCAAAATCATGACACTTTTCCTGAGCTATCTCTTTGTCCTAATGTATGGATGTGTCTACAAATAACTGTCCGAGACTTGAAAAAGACTGTGTTGACACCCTCTATTTCTCTTCCACTAAATTTCACTGACGAACAGATAGTGGCCCTTAAACAACTAAGAGCACAGACTCAAATGGTTATTAAACCCTCAGATAAGGGTGGTAACATTGTTCTGATGTCCCACCCTCAGTACCAACAGATGTGCTATAAAATACTTAACAATAGACAGTGGTATAAATCTCAACTCAGAAAGCATTGCATCTTTTGAAAAATACTTTGCATTCAAGCACATCAAAAAGGACCTGGCTGGAGTACCTGATTAACCCCCACCCTAGGACTCCAACGTTTTATGCGTTGCCTAAAATTCACAAAAGCCAGACCTGTCCACCAGGGAGGCCCATCGTCTCTGGGATAGGTTCCCTCACGGAAGGAGCCAGTAGATTTGTGGACTCAATATTACCACCCCATGTCACAGGTCTCCCATCCTTCATAAAAGACACACCAGATCTACTGCAACATGTTGAGAGGATCCATGTTCCCCTGGGCGCCCTACTCGTTGCTATTGATATAGAGGCGCTATATTCTAGTATTCCGCACCAGTGGGGCATCCGGATGACCAGATCCTTTCTCATGGAGGAAGACAGAACCTCCTGGCAGTTTATTCAATTTGTTTTGGATCTGCTAAATTTCATTCTCACCAGGAACTACTTTGTGTTCATGGAGCAATATTTCCTGCAAATATAGGGAGTAGCAATGGGCAATGCTTTGCCCCTCCTATGCTAATTTTTATTTAGAAGGATGGGAGAGAGATCTTTTCAAGTGAACAATTTGCTTTGTGGCTACCGTTTATTTTATGTTGGCATCATTATATATATGATCTGCTGTTTATTTGGACTGGATCTGAGAGAGAATTGAACTCCTTCCTTAAGCAGCTTAATGTGAATAGATACAACCTGAGCTTTACACATACGGTAAGCCATACGCCAATTCCATTCCTTGACTTAAATATCTTGATAGATACCAAGGGTTATGTTGGATCGGACCTCTTCCGTAAACCAAGCACGGGAAATACATTGCTCCACGCTAGTAGCTTACACCCAAAATCACTTGTGAGAAGCATACCATATGTGCATTACCTTCGCTTGCGAAGAAATTGCACATCAGATACAGATTTTAAAAAGCAGGCAGATTCCTTAAAAAATAGACTTCGAGCCAGGGGTTATTCAAAAACACTCCTGAGACACGCATTTAACAAAGCTAAAGTGAAAACAAGAGGCATGTTACTATATAACTCGAATCCTAAAAAAAGAAGGGAAACCGTAGGACTGGTTACCAAATTTTCCATGAATGAGCCACAACTGCGATCACTCATCACAAAAAACTGGCACTTACTGATGGAAGATTATACCATCTCCAAATATGTAAAAAGTACCCCTGAAATTATTTTTAAGATGGCTAGTACCCTGAGAGACCAACTCACCTCTAGCCACTACACCCCGCATGCAGATACGAGACCCATGCCCAGGGGTACTTACTTATTGACCCCCACAGGGTTGAACGATGTCAACTCCTGTAAACCATTTTTGCAAACTCGCCGGGTCAGACTGTGACCCCATGTACCGTGAGTGCAGCGACATCTATGGTAAGGAGGCCCGGCGGGGTAACCAATGCACAAGGGCAAATAATATGAATGTCTTGTAGGCTGATTAATCACTTTATATATGTATGTTTACAGAATTGTTATATGTGACATCTTACAACTTGTTCTTTATTATCTACTGTTACAGTAATAACACAGACATCAAACCTAAATACCTATATCCTTCTGTAAAAAAGACTCCTGAGGAAGCGGTGATATTTCATAAATCCACGCAACATGTCGAGTCTACAGAAAACTGTGTAAGTATTTCAAATACTCAAAAAACAGGGGAGGGAAAAGGGGGAGAAAAAGGAAATGGGACTTTATATGAAGACTAAGCCTGGTAAGGTTAGCTTCCATCCCTGACATTATATTGAAAAAATTGCATAACAGAAAATAAAAGAAAATGGGGACTTTATATGGAGCGCGTGATGGATGACAAGTAATTTGATGGATATTTAAATTTAGGTTTATTTTAATTATACATTGCAATAAGTACATACCAAAGATACATAAAATATCACTAAACACAATGAACAACAGATTGTGTCTCATGTTACAGGTAAAATTCAGTACAAAAATTGTATATAATGGAATATCGCAAGGTAAACTGCCCTCAAAATCAGTTATAATATATTGGGTAAAGATCGGTCTGACTCTGCATATTTCAGACCTCAATATCCCTTGGGATTGTAAAATTGTTATGATATCAATAACGCATATAAAACATAGGTATCAAAGTTAGTAGCCCTACGCGTTTCACAGCTGTATGCTGCTCATCAGGAGCAGATGCCTGGTGTATCTGAAACACAAAATTTGATAGGTAGCAAATGTTACCATAGCTATGGAAACGTACATCCCTCAAAGTTGGAAGAAAGAGGGAAATACTCACCAGGTCCATATGCAAATGGAGCGGCGTTGGGGAAACAAAAAGCGCCCATGGGACCATGGTCAGGAGCTGTTGTGGGAGGTGCAGCCGCAACGGCCCACAGTGGCAGCGCCCCAGGCAGGCACAGACATCACCGGATATGTGTATGAAGTTAATCACTGTGAAGGTCAATGATAAGTTATTGTGGTGGTGCTTGGAGTATGTGTCAGCTGAGTGAAGAGAGCTACATAGAAGAGGAAAAATAAATAAAGACGGGAAAAGAGGGGGAGAATGGAAAGAATAGAGAATATGGTGAAAGGAAGGGTGATGAAGAGAAGTGCAGAAAAAGGCAGCGTGATGAAAACAAAAAAGAAATGAACAGCGGCCAGAGTGCAGCCAAAGCCCATGGAACAGATTACCTGATAGACCCCCTAAAGTGAAGAAAATAGGATAAGGAGGGAGTGAATGTGTGTTGTATGGGGTGACTGGGAACCAATTGAAGTGCTAATGCACGAATGATACATACCTGTGTGTCAGGAAACTGTCAAGCAAAGATAATGGCACTGGTGAACCTGGAGTGAGGCCAGTGCGTCTGATCCCCACCTGGGACGGCGCCCAGGAGAGCTGATGCATCAGACACACCAGAGGCTAGGACGCTCGCTAGGAAGAGGAGAGGGGCGAGGAATAGCTGACTGGTAGATGTCTCTGCTTTTCACACTGCGATTGATATTATGATTTGATGTAAGCGCAATTTTATCCTTTTTGAATAAATTCACCTGTTTAAGAGATACACTATGAGGAATCTTCTTTGTTTCTTATGATTGATATATGGGAGATCGATTGTTTCCTGGAAGTGTGGACCTCAATTAAGGGAGATTTGGCTGAGGTTTTCTCTGATACACAGGCGATTTTAATCCAGACATCTGGTAAGCCCCTAGTGTGATCACCTGCATGCGGTCTTTTAATGGTGATGGAAACAAGTTTGAAGGATTGATGCTGCACACTTTGAGGAGGACTGTTTATGGACACTTTTATTGTCGCATTGACACCAGTTTTCTTGCACTTATAGTTTGCACTGGCACTTTTTTGCGACTTTGCACAAACTTTTGCACAGTATTTGCATTATTTGCACTATAGTTTATTGATTATGCATAAGATTTATGGATTTTAGCGCTGCTTTTTACTATGATTGAATATAGTGAACGATATTATTGATTTATTTTATTTAGAGCAGCAGCTGTTAATTTATGTATTTATTCTTCATTTACACATTCACATATACAAGAGTATCATTATTTAATATTGGGATTTTTTAGCGCGGTGTTTCAATTATTTATACATTATAGTATCATATACATTATACAGTATACATTACAGTTACTTTTTTTGTGTTACATAGTCAGTCAGGTTGAAAAAAGTCCATTTAGTTCAACCAATAAAAGTAACAAAGTAAATATAAAAAACACATACAAAATCCTTTACCCACTGTTGATCCAGAGAAAGGCAAAAAAACATATAAAGCATTGGCCAATTTGCACCAATGGGTTCAAATACATTCCTTCCTGATCCCCCAGAAGGTAAGTGGATATTCCCTTGATCAACAATTCTTGGTGTTGTTACCTATAAATTTTAATCAGTTATGTAAATGCAGGAGACTAGGACAGCTGCACTTTGAAAAAATTAACCACTTTACTGTTGTAATGACATCTGCCATAATGACAGTAGTAAAAGCAAGACACTTTGTGGGCCAAAGGGGAAGTTAATGCATTTCACACCATCTCAGCACCTACTAATGACTCCTGCATTGATCTCTGGGAAAGAAGCAGGGCTGCGCCGCTCCAGATGAGAGCAATTCCTCCTCTACTGATTAAATGCAGGTTCGGTCTGTGTCTGGATAGATTGCCAAGAGAACAACAAGTTTACCGCACTCCAAATGTAGAAGATGAAAAAATCTTGCTTTATTCCAAGTTAAAATACATCAAGGCAACACCGGTACAAACATGGACAAAACACAGATTGAAGCATTTCACAAATCAAGTTTGCTTAATTATAATACAAATTGCAACACTAAAATAGTACATACTCAGCTGAACCCAGTGAGTGCTTGATTATGCTGATTAACCCTACTATATGTTTCCTGCAATAAATAATGCAAAAAGCACAGAAGACACACAATACATGAATATATAAAAACAGTATACAAAAATGTCTCCTTCTTATCTATAGATTTTGTCACCGGTGGGTGAACTGTACAATAATTAAATAGAATATGTAAATGAATCATGAAAAAAATATATATATACAAATTCAGTCACAGACCAGTGGCAACAAGCAAAGAGTCGCACAAAAAATTGCATGAAAAAATTACAAATCAGTCATATATGAATTTTGGTATAATCCAACGTCTATGTACGGTAAGTACAAGACAATCTGACTCCTAAAGGGGTTCCTATCTCCAAAGATGTGGGACCTCTCCCACCAACCCATAAAAAGATTGGCAAGTGAGGGCAAATTGAGGCCCCACACCTCTGGTGATAAAAAACCCCATCTAACAGGAAGTAGTTGTGAGTCACCAAACTGTCTAAGGTTTCCAAAATAAACTCACATAGATCCATTGATAGCTCTGAGGAATGTTTCAGCCAATATGAGATGGCTTTTTGGGCAAGATCATGGGGTATAGAAGAATAGAGGCTTGAAACATCACAAGTTAAGCAAGTAAAATTGTCACTCCATTCAAACTTGTTCATGATCTCTAAAAGGTGGTTAGTTAGTATCCCTAAGAAAGCATACAATGGGACACAGTGGGTCTCTCCTGTACTGGATTGGTACCATTATGAATCCAGAACCAATGCCTCAGCTTCTCTAGGGGTAAATTCCCCCAGACCTGCTCCTTTATTAACCAGCAATGTGAGTATGTGTTTGCATTTTTAAGTTGGATCACTTTTCAGTGTGAAGTATGTGTTTTTGTCTACGAGTTGTCTCATGGCTTCATTTCTATAAGTTTCCCTATCCATGACAACCACTGCACCTCGCTTGTTGGCATTAAGAATCATGATGGATGGGGGGGCGTGGCAACCGGCGATGAGGAAAGCCGCATGAAGCTGTAGTTCCGCTCGGCCACTCTGGGACTAAGCCTCGTTTGTGTGTTCTCCGGCCACAACAAGCGCCAAACTTAGCCCAGAAGCACTACAGACTGCTCCGACCTAGCAGCGATGACAAGGCGCAAAAACCACCAGGCCCAGCTGAAGAAGTTGGCTAATCCTTAACGACCAATACGATAGACATCTCAAAAGATTAAAACTGACTTCCTACGAACAGGCTAACAAGGCAGACAAATACCTAGCGAGGAAAATGAAAATAAAGCAAGCTAAAACCTGGATATCCCATATAATACATCCGATAACACAACACAAGATTACATACCCACAAGATATAGCGGACGATTTTGCATCCTACTACAGCAGCCTCTACAATCTTAAGGACAACCCTGACACACCACAACCCAAACTGACGGACATAAAATCTTTCCTGGAGAAATTAAATTTACCATCACTTTCAGTAGAACAAATAAATGAGCTCAACCAGCCGTTCACACTCTCCGAAATAACTAAGATTATAGATACCCTGCCCAATGGTAAATCCCCAGGCCCAGATGGGTTCCCCAATGAATTCTATAAAATCTTCAATAACACACTAAATCTGCATCTACTAAAAGTATTCAAGAAAGCAATAAAAGAGTCATCACTCCCCCCAGAAAGGCTACAAACGTACATAGTCACCATTCCCAAACCGGGCAAAGACCTGCTAACTTCCGCCCCATATCACTACTAAATACCGATACTAAAATCTTTGCCAAATTACTAGCCAAACGCATCATGAAATTCCTTCCCACCCTCATTAAGAAAGACCAAATGGGATTCGTAAAAGGTCGCCAAACCTCAGATGCCACGAGGAGAGTAGTGAATATAATAGACCATGCATCGAAATCCAGAACGCCTTCTCTGCTCCTTGCCCTGGATGCAGAGAAGGCGTTCGACAGTGTACATTGGTCTTATATGGAACAGACACTATCTAAATTTGGTTTTCAGGGACTGATTAAAGCCTCTATGCTCTCACTATATTCCAACCCATCGGCACAAGTCTATACATCTAATACCCTTTCCAAACCATTTAAAATTACAAACGGCACCCGACAGGGCTGCCCACTATCCCCCACAATCTTCAATATGATAATTGAACCCCTCGCTGAATCAATAAGAGCCAATGAAGAGATCAAGGGATTCACCTTTCAAAACTCCTCCCATAAAATAAACCTTTTTGCGGACGATATAATCCTCATGCTGAACGACCCAATTAAATCCCTCCTTACAGCGTACAAACTTCTAGGCCACTTCAGCAATATCTCATATTATAAAATGAACACCTCCAAATCTGAAATTCTAGACTTAGGTATGAACCCAAAAGAAAAAGCACTCCTACAAACTATTACACCATTCCCGTGGAGCAACAAAGGGATAAAATACCTAGGCATCATCCTCACAGCAAACATAGCCGCAACCCTGCGTATTAATATCAACTTACTAACAGCAAAAGTATTGTCGGAGCTAAGTAGAATCTCTAAAACAGAATTGTCTTGGGGTGGCAGAATGGCAGCCTTTAAAATTAATTTCCTCCCCCAAATTCTCTACCTATTCTGAAACCTGCCACTTCACATTCCCAATACCCATCTGAAAAAAATCTCCACCATCATGCACAAATGTATATGGCAAGGAAAAAGGCTAGATGCTCAACTCTCACTCTGTACAAACCCTACAATGCAGGAGGGGCAGGCCTTCCCAATATAGGAAATTATTATAGAGCCACCCATTTGGAACAAATGGGGAAATGGAACCGTAAGGGAGACACACCTTTATGGGTTGACATAGAGAGGGCACTAACCCCATCCCATAACCTCAGCTACATAGCCTTAATAGATCTGTGGCATAAATGGGACATACAAACTCTCCCAGCAACTATCCAAGCCTCTTTCCTAGTATGGAGACAAACCGCCATGCAAAACAACACACTAAATATCCTAGATGGCCCCCCTATCCCCATTAAATGTCTACAAACAGCAATACCTATGCTATATACGGACTCACTAAGCTCGGAAGGTATCTCCAACCTCCAACAGCTGTACACCAATGACAAACTGAAACCCATATCCTTCATCTTAAATGAATACAAAATATCACCAGCAGCATCATACATAATGTTGCGCTTCCACCACTTTCTACAAAAAGTACCCTCCTCGGAGTTCAGAACCAACCCTCAGGTTTGGCAACACCTTACTGCAGAAAATCCACAAGTAAAGGGATCTCCCTCATATACAACTCCCTACATAACACACAACCACTCTCCAAAACAAAATCCATGGAACAATGGGAAAAGGAATTAGGTACACACATTACCCAAGACCAATGGAAACATGCATTTAACTCCATTAAAAAATCCTCCCGCAGCAACACACATTGGGAGATGACGCTAAAAATAACCACGAGATGGTACTACACGCCCTTTAGATTAGCAAAATTCTCCCCCTCTACCTCTCAGGAATGCTGGAGAGGTTGTGGCCAAGTAGGAAACCTTACACACATTCTATGGGAATGCCCTTCTTTGACCAGTTTCTGGAGGCATATTTTTTGTCTAATCTCAGCTCGCACAGGTATCCTCCACCCCCATGTTCCAAACTAGCCATTCTAAACATTGGCATCAAAAACTACCCACCAAACTATAGACCTGTGATAACTCACATCCTCCTCACAGCAAGACTGGCCATACTGAGGAAATGGAAAACACAAATCACCCCCACTCTTTCAGAAGTCTCAGCTATGGTCACAGAAAATAAAACCTTCGAGAAATTGATAGCAATCAATGCAATGACATATGAAAAATGTAAACTATTATGGGAGATTTGGCCGTAGAAACACACTATCTATTATTTAATTACTATTGATATACTTATAGTGCACTCTTTCTTGTCTCTTGTTGTTACCTCCTGCAGGCAATGTAATTTTACTGTATATTACTTACCAATACCCTCTAACAACAAATATCTATGTATGACTGCACCGGCATAATTGTATTCTATTGTACTCTGAATTTGTTTGTTTTTTTGTTTTTTTACCTGTAAAACCCCAATAAAACTCTATTGTTTAAAAAAAAGAATCATGATGGATGAATCATCCATCAATGTTTTCAGAGCAAGTCTCTCTTTAACATGGGGCGGCGGTTATTTACTAAAGGCAAATCCACTTTGCACTGCAAGTGCACTTGGAAGTGCAGTCGCTGTCGATCCGAAGGGGACATGCAAGGAAAAAAAAAAACATAATTTTTGCTTGTACAGGATAAGATGATAAAATCAGCAGAGCTTCCACTGATTTCAGATCTTCCCCTCAGATTTACAGCAACTACACTCCCAAGTGCACTTGCAGTGCAGAGTGGATTTGCCTTTAGTAAATCAACCCCTAAGATTATCCCCATTAATATGTGTACTGGAGGAAACGTGTGAAGCCAAGATAAACAAATCTCACTCCACTAGTTTCTGGAATTTATCTATTTATCTGGACTATGAGATTGTACAGAAATTATACAGACGCAGGGGAGGGCTGGCCCAGGGGGTAGGGTGGCAATTGCCCCCCAGGCCACCCTAACTTACATTTAAAATGGCTGATGGCTGCTGCCCGCTCACACTTTTATTTCTTGTGGAGGAAGGAAATAGGGCCCAGGGGCGCAGCCACCAACTAACTGCAGGCAAAGGGGGGGCGCCCAGGGCCGGCCCTACCATGGATCCCGCTAGGCCCATTGGGTGGGCATGGATGGTGAGCTGATTCGGTGGTTCAATGGGCCACTTGACTGGACTTGCCCCCCAGGCCTACGGCTGCCAGTCCTCCCCTGTACAGACGGCACCCGGAAAGGAACCGGATGCATGCCTCCTAAATGTAACTCAGAGTCAAACATAGATAAACATTCAGACTGTAAATCTTCCATATCTGTAATAGTGCATTGTTCTCTAAACAAAAATACTGGACAATTATCATTGTTAGCAACATCAAAATCAATTGTTTCTCTATCAGTATTTTCCGTATTGAAATAATGTCTCCAAATTGTTAAATTGCGTATAACTCTGTTAATGTCCAGTACAGTATCAAAAGGGTTAAAATGTGAATGAGGGCAAACACCAAGACCTTTTGGTAACAATAAAGAATCTTCATTAGACAAAATCCTTTTTGATAAATTGATTACATTACCCATTGTGCTAATTTCCTCTGCACTAGAGTCCTTAGAGGGTAAGGATTGCTGGCAGGATCTCTGATGTTTTCTTCCTTCTCTCCTTCTTGTTCTTGTATTTCTGCCCGTTACCCCAGATTGTTCGTTAAAGACATCAGATAATATTACTGCTAAGGTATCATCCACAAATTTAGCATTTATCTACCTGCGCAGATCAATGATCTGAGCTAGCACCTGTTTCTAGTAAATGATGTGGAGAATTGTTCATGGCAAGCTCCCTTTGGGCAGCGGCTTTAATGTATAATATTCAGTTATGTTTTATTAATTTATAAATGCATCTAGTTCTCTTTTAAAACAATCTACTGAGTTGGCCAGAACCAGTTTTTGAGAGGGCCTATTCCACATATGCACAGCTCATTCTGTGAAGAAGTCTTTCTCTATGTGGGGGTTAAATCTCTTTTCCTTCAGTAGAAAGAGTACCCTCTTGTCCTGTGTGACAACCTTGAACTGAATAACCCTACACCAAGTTCACTATATGGGCCACTTATGTATTTATGTTGATTATATCCCCCTTAACTACCTCTTCTCAAGAGAGACCACATTCAATTCTGCTAGTCTCTCTTTATAGCTCAGGCTTACTAATCATTTGTACAAAGGAAAATATGTCCATCTCTCTGGAATTTATTCCTCTTGTAATACAAGAAAGTATTTTGTTTTCTTTAAAAACTGCAACTTGGCATTGCATGCTAATATTAATTCTATGATCTACCCAAACATTGGATACATAAAAGATTCTTCTTGACCATTGACTCCAGCCATTGCAATCTTCCTAGAATATATAATGCATGTTTTTAGCTCCCAAGTGCATACATTTATATTTATCAACATTAAATCTCATTTGCCACATAGCTGTTCAATTAAACAATGCATTACTATCTACTTGTAAGTTGGAAACATTCTATAAGAACGTTTTTTCCACTACACAGCTTGGTGTCATCTCTGAAAACAGAAATGGTACTTTTAATCCCAAACTTATATCATTTATACATTGATAAAAAAGTAAGGGCCCCACCACTGAACCTTGGTGTACACCATTAATAACCTTAGACCAGGGGCTGCTCTCATCTTCACTGCAGAGTGAAGAGCAGGAGGCAGCTCAGTACCGTATAGGGGGTGGGAGCAGGAGCTTCCTCAGTTAACCTTTCAAGTTAATCAGCAGATGATTGGTTGCTAGGATGCCGGGCTGTCCTAGCAACCAATCACTAGCTTATTGATATGAAGAGTTAACTCTGGCAACTCCCACCCTCCGCCCAGTACTGTGCTGCCCCCCACTCTCCCCTGTACTGTACACATGCGGTCAGGTAGGAAAGTGCTACCTACTCAGAGCTGTGTGTTTGTGTCGGGGTGGGTAAGGATGATGTGAAGGGGACAGAGGACACTGTTGGAGAGGGGAAAGAGGACACTGTTGGAGGGGGACAGAGAGCACTGCTTTTGGGGGACAGAGGACATGTTGGGGGGCACAGGACACTGCTATGGGGGGCATATGACACTACAGTGGGGAGTGATGTGAAGGGGGACAGAGGACACCTCTCTGGGGAAGCAGATGACACTGCTATGGGAGGGTAGAAGGGCAGAGGATGCTTTAGTGGGGGGATATATGATGGGAGCAGAGGACACTGCTTTGGGGGGCACGGGGCACTACTGGGGAGGGGGAAGAGGACACTGCTATGTGGGGCAGAAGACACTACTGTGGGGGTGATTTGAAAAGGGCAGAGGACACTACTGTGGGGGGCAGAGGAAACTGATATGGGGGACAGAGGACACTACAGGGGGTAGAGGGGCAGAGGGGCAGAGGACACTATTGTGGGGGGCAAAGCACACTACTGTGTCGTAATTAGAGATGTGATCTGGCCCCACCACTGTGATCCAGCCTCCATCCCTGTATATCAACAAGAACAATTATAGCGGTCATGGGACTTTAAATGAGGCTGTTCACAAATAAAAATAGTCTTCAATTTTCAAACAAATGATTTATTTGAGTAAAATGCTTGTTAAACATGATCATAAAATTCATCACCCAAAAAAGGATAGATGTACAGCACATCTCATAACGAGCCTGTCGCATAAACCACACATAAAAAAGAGGACATCTATCCTTTTTTGGGTGATGAATTTTATGATCATGTTTAACAAGCATTTTACTCAAATAAATCATTTGTTTGAAAATTGAAGACTATTTTTATTTGTGAAAAGCCTCATTTAAAGTCCCATGACCGCTATAATTGTTCTTGTTGATATACAGGGATGGAGGCTGGATCACAGTGGTGGGGCCAGATCACATCTCTAATTACGATGTTGTAATACGGGTGGAAGTCACCCACAAAGGTCCCTTAGTGATCTGACACACCACAATGTGGGTTCTTGATTCTGATTAATTAGCAGCACATTGTTACATTGCCTTAGTATATTGTACTACACAATAATTAGCCTTAATGGTCTCTATGGTCCCGGTGCTTGCTCCCTGTCCGGATGTGGGTTGTCCCTGGGTCTTGGGTGGGAGTGGGTGGGGCTCGTCTCTGGTCCCGGGGCTGCGATGCGTGATAGGGCAGGCCCACCCCTCCCCTTTTTGGGGGGGCGGGCTTCCCCTCTCATGCATCGGCATCATGCTGCCGCTCCCCATCCGCATCGCCTGGGTGATGCGGTGTGGAGCGAGTTGATCATCGTGATGTCGTTGGACGGGCGGTGTGTGCGTGTATCCGGCTTTGTCCGGATATAGTGCGCACGCCCCCAGGCCCACGTGGTTATGGCATCCTACATGATGCTGGCGGGTCCTCATCTCCGTCCCGGGTGTGGCGTTTGAGGCCCCAACATCATGGCACATGACCTCCATGCTGACACACGGTAATCCTGGTTGCATCCCACTCCAAATTTCAGCACACTATCCCTAGTTGCATTTTTCACTATACATTTTCTATTCTCACACCAATCTTGGATGGATATTTTCACTCACTCTGTCACGTTATGTCTTTCTTTCTTCATTTTTGGTGCACTTTTCTTTATTCCCCCTTTTTTTCTTTCTTTCATTTTTTCAATTTCTATGTCGGACCCCCAGGCCCCTTGGGGGGCATTTCACCATCCCAGTCCCTCACACCATCCTTTTTATTCACCTAGATCCATCTGTAACACCACACACCCCACATACCTTGGATGGACATGACAACTTTGCCTGGCTTTGCACTCCTGCACCCTGGGATGGGGGGTCATCCTGCCTCAGCCCCGGGACAGACATTGGGTGCCCGCCTTTCCCGCCTAGGACCTGGGGTCTGACCCACCCTGGCAGGTTGGTGAGTACTGGGACCATATGTTTGTCTTAAATGTCATGTATACTACCTTGAATTTTATGTACAATGCAATTGTGACCCATGAATTATCTTTTTTATGTGTGGTTTATGCGACAGGCTCGTTATGAGATGTGCTGTACATCTATCCTTTTTTGGGTGATGAATTTTATGATCATGTTTAACAAGCATTTTACTCAAATAAATAATTTGTTTGAAAATTGAAGACTATTTTTATTTGTGAACAGCCTCATTTAAAGTCCCATGACCGCTATAATTGTTCTTGTTTAAGGACACTACTGTGTGGGGGCAGAATACAGCACTGTAGAGGGGGTTATATAAACAGGGGCAGAGAAAACTACTGTGGAGGTGGGTGGGGCACAGGACACTATTGTGGGGAGTTATGTGAAGTGATGAAGTGATGTGCAAGGGTCAGAGGATACTACTGTGAGTGTTCAGGTCCAGGTAGATCTCAACCTCTAAAAGGTTGCTTACCTGTGCTTTAGACCATTCAAAATATGAATCATTTTCCTGTAAAAACATTGGTAGTTACTGGAGCAAAGTTGTTCAGTTAGTTTCTTAAGTAATGGATATTTTAACAGTGCCTAGTCTGTCTTTGGCTATTTACCAACTAAGTTTTAGTTATTCATAGACTTCTAGCTGCGAGATTAAATATCACTAGACACTGGAAAAAATATCTCACTCTTAATTTAACTAAGGTTATGGAATTAATTCAAACCAACCATATCTATGAGATAATGGTGGTCTTGTGAAAAGATAAAATGAATATGTTTGAAAACTCTTGGAAACCATGGTCCCATTGGATTAACGCTAGAAGACTATAAAAAGTAAGTGTGACTACTTAGCACATGAATCTTACTAGACCTTTATTTTACCTTTGCTGAGTACTGCACAGACCTAAATTGTTATTTTTCTTTTTGTTCACATGTTTAAACAATTTACCTTTTTGGATATATCCAATGGATACAGTTTACTATCAGATTGGATATTCTATGCAACCCACCATTAATGCCTATGCTGTTTACTGTATTTGATGTACTATTTTCTATGTCATCTATGCATTGGAATCATTATATTTGTATATGGGAACTCCATCTGTAATACATATTGTCTTTATATAATACTTTACTTGTTGAAAACCAAATAAAACTATCGAAAAGTATAAATCATTAATCACTACTCAACCAGCTTTCTATCAAATTACCAAGTAAAGCCTAAGCCTAGAAGTTCGAATTCAACCTACATATTAACCATGTGTAGGGACTTTTGTCAAACACTGCAAAATCCAAGTATACTATTTCCACAGTCACTCCTTACTTGCTTACTTCCTCATAAAAAGAAAGCAGATTTGTTTGACTTTGGTCTTTCATGAACCCATGCTGTCTACTGCCTAAAATATTGTTTTCTAGCAAAAAGTCTTCTATCTGTTCTTTAAACAAATGCTCAAGACTATTTCTGACTATAGAAGCTCAACAAACAGGTTTGCAGTTACTAAGTAAAGATGTTGATCTCTTTAAATTGTCATTAATGAGTCTCTAAAAAAGGTGTTCAGTGGCAGTGCATGCCATCTATTTTAATAATAAGAATAAAGCACAAAAAGGACACTTGTTAAATTAACACTGACTCATCTCACAAGAATACACAAAATATAAAGTTGAACTGCAGACAGATATAAAAGTCACAAATGAATGCAGCTTAATTCATTAACTCATAAATAAATCCTAATTTTTTGTTAATTCAGGCAGTGTTTGCCTTTACCAAAAGTCACCTTTGCTCCACTTTTTTGGTTAAAATTTTAATAATGTGGAGGCCTCCCATAAACGGAATAAAGCTGAAAAAGACTACGCAGCCCTAACACTGGTGAGACGAGCTCTATTAGAGGAATTGGACAGGCAGGTCAAGAGAAAATTCATGCTAACTACGAAACTTTTTTACGATCAAGCCAACAAGAGTGGTAAACTCCTAGCTAGGTTACTTAAAGGCAAAAGGGCCCAAATGACAATTAATTCTATCACAAATCGTCCGGGAGTAAAATTCAACAAGACTGAAGATATAGCGCAGCAGTTTGTTGAATATTATTCCAACCTATATAACCTACCGAAACAATTTAGCCACACCCAGCATCCACATTCCAGGATTAATGCCATCGATAATTACCTTTCTGAACATAAACTTCCCCAACTCTTTCCAGCTCAAATTGCCACCATTAACGCCCCCCTTAACCCGGAGGAACTCTGGCTTGCCCTGAAGAGCCTTAAACCCGGGAAAAGCCCAGGCCCTGATGGTCTCACTGGTCTATATTACCAGACATAAGCGGATATCCTGGCCACACACTTCTTAAATGCTTTTAACTCCCTACACGAAGTGAAGGAACCCCCTAAAGATTTGCTAGAAGCTCACATATCGGTCATTCATAAGAAAGGCAAAGACCCCACACTAGTCGAAAATTACAGACCCATTTCTTTATTAAATGTAGATATCAAGATTTATGCAAAACTATTGGCCAATAGACTCCTTCCCTTCATTCCAAATTTGATATCCCACAACCAAGCGGGTTTTGTCCCCGGTAGAGAGGCGCGGGACAACACCATCAAGGCTCTTACCATCCAACACTGGCTAGCTAAGACAAATACAGAAGGCTTCTTCCTATCCACGGATGCGGAGAAGGCGTTCCACAGAGTGGCCTGGGACTATATGGCAGCAGTCCTTTCTTCGATGGGATTGGGTCACTTTATGCTAAATATAGAGTTGAGCGAACCCGGACTGTAAAGTTCGGGTCCGTACCGAACTTTGGGGTGTCCGGGACCCGGACCCGGACTTTTCAAAAAAAGTCCGGGTTCGGGTCCGGTGTTCCGGTAATTTTAATGAAAAATCTTAAAAATGCTGTAAAAAAGCCCAGGAAGGTCCTAGAGGTCTGCAAAAGGAAGGAAAATGTGGGTAAGGGTGGGACAAGTGCCCTACAAAGAAATGGGGACAGGGAAATAACTTTAAATATTTAAAAAAAAATAAAAACATAAAAATGCAAAAATGGAGATCATCTTCAAAATGGGTCTGAAAAGTATTAATTAACATTAGAGGCCATAGAACTGTTCTAAAATCATCTTCAAACTGTGTCCAAAAAGTATAAATAAGCCGGAGTACCCATATCACTGTTCTGCAAAATGTGTGTA
>BLSH010316396.1:403198-460919 GCA_018402905.1 Glandirana rugosa
GTAAACTGCGTAGAGGGTTCTTTAGGGTAAGAGCAGTGAGGATGTGTAATTCTCTTCCACAAACAGTGGTTTCAGCTGGGAGCATAGATAATTTCAAAAAACTATTAGATGGGCATCTAAGGGACCACAACATTGAGGGATACACAATGTAATACTGACATAAAAGCACACACATAGGTTGGACTTGATGGACCTGTGTCTTTTTTCAACCTCACTAACTATGTAACATCAGAACATTAATTGTTACAGAAAGAGGTGTGTTATCTCATTACATGCCCCGTCTCAGCATTTTTTTGCAAATGATACTTAAGCACAGTCTTTTGTCATAATTAACAGTCCTAACCTCTAATTAGTTCAGTTGGACATTGTGACATTTTAGTAATTACATTTTTAAGACTTTTGTGCATTCATTTAAATCAAGCACTCCCACACTTGTCACACTTTTTCACAGTGTTATTATTCCCACAGAGATTGGAAGCCTTCATTGGCAACCTCGTAGTAGATACTGAATTGGGAGTATTGAAAAGCAAGTATTGGGTTACTGTAATCCTCTATAAAGTCTCCACAATGGTTTTTAAACCTAATATGATGAGCATGTTCATAGTTCATTCACAAAGTCTGCAGCTTTCAAATTAACAGTCTGTACAGAGGAATGGGCTGAAAGCTGTAGGGCTTGCAGGAGCCTGACATTGCACCTGTGATCTGCTAATCATGGGCACAATGCTCTGCAGGCTCCTGATGAAAAAATGCACATTTTTTTTAACCTTCAAAAACCTGTGTTGAAAATCTTACAACTTACATTAAGTTCATTCGTTTTATTCAGTGATACCTCGGTTTGCGAATGCTTCTGTTCATGAACAACTAGGTTCGCAAACAGAAAAGTTTATAAAAAATAGCTTTGGTATGCAAACTCCACTTCGTTTCATGAACACGAGCCGTGGCCATTTTCCCAGGTCTTTCCTGCTCTGACACATGGCTGCCACTTCCTGTAGGTGGATTGTGGTCACAGAGAAGAGCACTGTGAGTGTACTGTGATTGTACTGTAAGACACTTACAGTATTTTAAAGCTTTTTGGTGTGCTTTTTAGGACATACTGTACTGTACTGTACTGGACATCCGGTATGGCTCTAAAGAAAATTAAGAGCAAACATGGTGGTAAGAAGAAAGTGTGGAGCAGTAATGAAGGTGACAAGAATGTGCAGAGCAGTAATGAAGGTGACACAAAAGTGCAGAGCAGAGATGTAGGTGACAAGAAAGTGCAGAGCGGTAATGAAGGTGACAAGAAAGTGCAGAGCAGTAATGCAGGTGACATGAATGTGCAGAGCGGTAATGCAGGTGACAAGAATGTGCAGAGCGGTAATGAAGGTGACAAGAATGTGCAGAGCAGAAATACAGGTGACAAGAATGTGCAGAGTGGAAATACAGGTGACAAGAATGTGCAGAGCGGAAATGCAGGTGACAAGAATGTGCAGAGAGGTAATGAAGGTGACAAGAATGTGCAGAGCAGGCATGGTGGTAAAAAGAAAGCGCAAAGCGGTAATAAAGGTGACAAGAATGTGCAGAGCAAGAATTCTAAGAATAAGGTTGTGAAGAAAATAACCATTGAGCTGAAGAAGGAAATTAGAGAAAAGCATGACCGTGGTATTTGTGTGACTGATCTGACCTCGGAGTGCAATATGGCGAAGTCGACAATCTCAACTATTTTGAAGAATAAAGCTGCCATCAAAGGAGCTGATGTGGCAAAAGGAGTAACAATGTTAACCAAGCAGAGGACACAAGTGCTGGAAGAGGGGGAAAAACTTTTGTTAGTGTGGTTGAATTAGAAACAGCTGACAGGTGATAGTGCTAATGAAGCTATGATCTGTGAAAAAGCCAGGAAATTGCACAGTGATTTACTGCAAACAAACCCCCCTACAAGTGCAGCAAGTGAAGAATTTAAAGCCAGTAGAGGGTGGTTTGAAAAATTCCACAAGTGGCATCGACAGTGTGACAAGACATGGTGATGCTTCCAGTTCTGACAAGGCCGCTGCAGAAGCCTACAAGATAGAATTTGCATAATTCGTGAAGACAGAAGGATACGTCGCTCAACAAGTGTTTAACTGTGATGAAACAGGGCTCTTCTGGAAAAAGATGCCAAACAGAACCTATATCATGCAGGAGGAAAAGGCACTGCCGAGGCACAAGCTCATGAAGGACAGATTGACCCTTTTCCTGTGTGCGAACACAAGCACCGATTTGAAGATTAAGCCATTACTGGTGCACCATTCCCAGACCCCTCGTGCATTCATGGAACAGAATGTGAATGAGGCCAGACTGTCTGTCATGTGGAGGGCCAATGCAAAAGCTTGGGTCAAGAGAAAATTGTTCATGGAATTGCTGCACGAGGTGTTTGCATCCAACTTAAAAATATCTTTCTGACAACCAGCTGCCTGAAAGGTGCCTTCTTCTGATGGACAATGCCCCGGCAAATACTCCAGCCTTGGTGGATGCTATGGATGCTGAGTACGACTTTGTAAAGGTCAATTTCCTCCCCCCAACACAACACCTCTTTTGCAGCCCATGGACCAGCAAGTGATCTGCAACTTCAAGAAGCTCTACACAAAGGCGCTCTTCACTAG
Source organism: Glandirana rugosa (assembly GCA_018402905.1). Lineage (NCBI taxonomy): Eukaryota > Metazoa > Chordata > Amphibia > Anura > Ranidae > Glandirana > Glandirana rugosa. Next base: position 405,817 of record BLSH010316396.1, read on the forward strand.
GTGTTTTAATGTCATTGAAGAGACATCCTTGAGTCTCAAAGAATTCTGGAAGAAACATTTTAATGATCTCCACTGTATTCTCTTCACTAGGTGTTTTAATGTCAATGAAGAGATGTCTTTGACTCTGAAAGATTTCTGGAAAAAACATTTCAATGTTCTCCACTGAGTTAACCACTTCAGCCTCAGAAGGATTTACCCACTTCCTGACCATTTATTTGCGATATGGCACTGCGTCATTATAACTGACGATTGCGCAATTGTGCGAAGCTGTACCCAAAAATAATTTCTGTCCTTTTTTTCCTACAAATAGAGCTTTCTTTTGGTGGTATTTTATCTCCTCTGCGTTTTTTATTTTTTGCCCTGTAAACAAACAAAGAGCAACAATTTTTTTTTACTTTTTGCTATAATAAATATCCAAAAAAATATAAAAAAACTAATTTATTCATCAGTTTAGGCCAATTCTTCTACATATTTTTGGTAAAAAAAATCGCAATATGCGTATATTGATTGGTTTGTGCAAAAGTTATCACGTCTACAAACTATGAGACAGATTTAGGGACTTTTATTTTTTTTTATTGTTTTTACTGGTAATGGCGGCAATCTGCAATTTTTAGTGGGACTGCAACATTGTGGCAGACAAATTTAACCCCAAATGACAATTTTTGGGGACCAGTGACATTATTACATTGATCAGTGCTATAAAAATGTTCCCTCGGCGTGTTCTAACAGTAGGATGGCTGGGCTTACTAGGACATGACACAGATCACTGTTCCCAAACACAGGGAACAGTAGATCTGTGTCATGTCCCCTGTCAGAACGGGGATTTGCCTTGTTTACAAAGGCAGATCCCCATTCTGCCTCTGTACCCAGTGATCGTGGGTCACCGACGGACATCGAGTCTGCCAGACCCGTGGACGGGGCCACTATACCACATGCACGGACTGACGTACAGGTACAGCGGTTCACACTATCCCACCAGCTTATTGCAGTATATCTGCATGAGCCGGTCAGGAAGTGGTTAATTTCATTGACAAAGCCTGGGAAGATGTCACTCACCGAACCTTAAACTCCACCTGGAGGAAACTGTGGCCAGAATGTGTCACTGAACGTGACTTTGAAAGGTCTGATGCAGAGGTAGTGGAAAAGATTGTGTCCATGGTCAAGAGTATGGGTCTGGACGTCGATGGTGCAGACGTAGAAGAGCTTGTTGAGGAACATAAGGGGCAGCTGACCAGGGAAGAATTTTCTGAACTCCACAGTGAGCAGCAGAAGGTGCTTTTTGAAGAGCATTCCACTGAGGAAGAGAAAGACAGGGAGGAGGTTAGCAGTGATGCCATAAAATCCATTATGGAAACATGGAATGAGTGCCATGCTTTTATGAGAAGCACCACCCCAACATAACTGTAATGAACAGAGTGTTAAATCTGATGAATGATAACGTGGTCTTTCATTTCCGGAGGGTTATGCAGCGCATGAAAAGACAAGGGACATTGGACAGATTTTTCAGAAAAACTGAGCCTGCAGCTAAGAGACAAAAAAGAAAGAAAATCCCTGAAGGAGATCTCTCCAATGTTCTTATGGAGGGGGACTCTCCCTCCAAACAATAACCGCCTTCCTCCACACCAGAAGTCATCTCAAGCAAAGTAAGTGTTTTCTCTCTTCATAATGTACTGTACTTTGTTTCATATTTTTGTGGTTCAAAAACAAAAAAAAAAGGATTAAAACGGATTTACATTAAACCCAATGGGAAAATTTGCCTTGGTTCGAATTAAGTTTGTGTAAGTATCACTGTATTACGTTTTGCATTACAAAATTATTAGTTCATCCTATTTGTATAAACACATGATGCAAAAACATAAAAAAAGCCAAACAAACACAATGTTATCAATTTACATTACATAGTTTGTTGGTGTACATATACAGATTATTATCCTATTTGTTTTGCTTGTTTTTTAATCTGCTTTGTGTTTTTAGTTTGTAAAAGAAAGAAAGATACATAAAATTACCTACATTTAGCTTAGTACATAAAATAGACAAAGTTAATAGAATACTCAGAGGATGCAGGGATTATTTCCAGATTAATATCAGCAAGATGACAGTTTGGAATAGAATAACAATCTGTTGTGCTGTGCAAGGGATTTTAATCATAGAAATGGGAGCATTCACAACTGACTGCAATAAATTATTAAAAAGCATGCATTTCTCTCTCTCTCTCTCTCTCTCTCTCTTTTGTACTGTATTTGTATTAATTTATATAGTAACAATATATTCCTTAACACTTTGCACATGGAATGCACATATAGTAAATCACATCAGCTCCTGCTACAGTAAAGCTTGTGGTTACCACATAACAGTTAAAGTGGTGATACACTCTTACAATTACCTGGGCACATTTTATTTGTAATTATGGAATACATCATTGGCACTTATCTATCTGTTTGCCTTATGTTTTTTCTTTCTTACTGTTTGTATTTAGTACTATATCAGAGCTTGCTTACTACTTTTTCTGGAACTAGAAAGATGGCTGGCTTGTTAGATTTCTACCTTTTTTCTATTTACCGTTAAATTTCTGTTGTTAAAGCTTTCACTCACATATACAAACTCTCTTTGTTAAATTATATCACAAGACATATTCTATCTCAAAATATAGAGATTGTGGGTAAAATGAAGTGACTAGATTCAGGTGATACACAGAAATGAAACAAAATCTCCTGCATAAATTGTACTTGTTTATCTTCAGCCATTTCTTCTGTAGATTGTTCTACAAACATACAGATCAATGGACTTTTTCTCAGCTCTAGTTGTACTCCAAAGCACTCTCTTTCCCAAATCATATCACAAGAGATATTAGATCTCAAAGTATATAGATTTTGGGTAACATACAGTATCTCACAAAAGTGAGTACACCCCTCACCATTATTTTTCAGCACTTTCAGCACTGCCTTAATTTTCTTGGTCATGGAGTTCACCAGAGCTTCACAGGTTGCCACTGGAGTCCTCTTCCACGCCTCCATGATGACATCACAGAGCTGGTGGATGTAAGTCATTGCGCTCCTCCATCTTCCATTTAAGGATGCCCCACAGATGCTCAATAGGGTTTAAGTCTGGAGACATGCTTGGCCAGTCCATCACCTTTGCCCTCAGCTTTTTTAGCAAGGCAGTGGTCGTCTTGGAGGTGTGTTTGGGGTCGTTATCATGTTGGAATTTTGCCCTGTGGCCCAGTCTCCGAAGGGAGGGGATCATGCTCTGCTTCAGTATGTCCCAGTACATGTTGGCATTCACAGTTCCCTTAATGAACTGTATCTCCCCAGTGCCGGCAGCACTCACGCAGCCCCAGACCATGACACTCCCACCACCATGCTTGACTGTAGGCAAGACACACTTGTCTTTGTACTCCTTACCTGGTTGCCACCCCACACGCTTGACCCCATCTGAACCAAATAAGTTTATCTTGGTCTCATCAGACCACAGGACATGGTTCCAGTAATCCATGTCCTTAGTCTGCTTGTCTTCAGCAAACTGCTTGTGGGCTTTCTTGTGCATCACCTTTAGAAGAGGCTTCCTTCTGGGGCGACAGACATGCAGACCAATTTGCTGCAGTGTATGGCGTATGGTCTGAGCATTGACAGGCTGACCCCCCCCACCCCTTCAACCTCTGCAGCAATTCTGACAGCACTCATACGTCTATTTCCCAAAGACAACCTGTGGATATGACGCTGAGCATGTGCACTCAACTTCTTTGATTGACCATGGTAAGGCCTGTTCTGAGTGGAACCTGTCCTGTTAAACCGCTGTATGGTCTTGACCACCATGCTGCAGCTCAGTTTCAGGGTCTTGACAGTCTTCTTATAGCCTAGGCTATCTTTATGTAGAGCAACAATTATTTTTTTCAGATCGTCAGAGAGTTCTTTGCCATAAGGTGCCATGGTGAACTTCCAGTGACTAGTATGAGAGAGTGAGAGGAATAACACCAAATTTAACACATCTGCTCCCCATTCACACCTGAGACCTTGTAACACTAATGAGTCACATGACACTGGGTAGGGAAAATGGCTAATTGGGCCCAATTTGGACATTTTCACTTAGGGGTGTACTCACTTTTGTTGCCAGTGGTTTAGACATTAATAGCTGTGTTTTGAGTTATTTTGAGTGGACAGCAAATTTATATATATAATTTTATATTAGCTGTACACTCACTACATTACATTGTAGCAAAGTGTAATTTCTTCAGTGTTGTCACATGAAAAGATATAATAAAATATTTACAAAAATGTGAGGAGTGTACTCACTTTTGTGAGAAACTGTAATTGTTGACCATGAAGGAACACAAGACTGAATGTTTTTAGTGCAACAACATGGAAATCTGTGTCATACAGTTTACCAATAGTTCTGAGGTCACAGCAATTATTTAGATAAATGAGGTACCTTATAGGTAGTTTAGTAGTGGGTATTAAAAGAACTAGAGAAAAGAGGGAGGATACACAACAGATTTTTTTATACATATCCCATAATTATAGTGGAAAAGTATTTAAAAGAACCATTAAAATATACATTTAACAGACAGGATATACTTGTTTTTATTGTTGGCACACATATTTTTTTTAGATAGATGCAGAAATTTTTTTTTGCTTGTTTATTTTATTCATTTATTTTTTATTTGTTTTACAAAAGCTTTATTAGAGCTCAACAGATAAACAAAGTGTACTCCGTATACATTCGTGTAAACAATAAGAAGAAATAGAACCAACAAAGATCAATATAGGGATGAGCCGAACACCCCCCCCCCCCCGCCGGTTCGATTCACACCGGAACATGCGAACAGACAAAAAGTTCAGGGCGAACATCCGAACACCATTAAAAATCAAAAGTGCTCATTTTAAAGGCTTACATGCAATGTTATTGCACTAAAAAGTGTATGGGGACCAGGGTCCTGCCCTAGGGGACATGTATCAATGAAAAAAAAAGTATTTAAATCAATTGTTTTTCAGGAGCAGTGATTTTAAAAATGCTTAAAATGAAAAAAAAAAGAAGTAAAATTCCTTTAAATGTTGTGCCTGGGGGATGTCCTTAGTCTGTGTGTAAAAGGGCACATCTCTGTGAGGTGTAGAACATAGCCAGAGCAAAATGAAAAATTGTCATTTAAAATCGCGGCTGTAATGTGTTGCCGATTCCCAGCAATATACAAAAAAATCTCTGAAAAAAAGTGCATGGGGTCCCCCCAGTCCAAACCAGGCTCTTCGGGTCTGGTTTGGATATTAAGAGTGAACCAAATTTAAACAAAATTGACGTGGGGTTCCCCCTAAAATCCAAACCAGACCTTATCTGAGCATGCAGTCCTGGCCGGTTAGGATGGGGGGGACGAGCGAGCGCTCCCCCTTCTGAATCGTGCCAGGCTACATGCCCTCAACATGGGGAGTATGGGTGCTTTGGGGGAGGGGGGTCCTGCCCCCCACCTCAAAGCACCTTGTTGATGGGGACAAGAGACTCTTCCCCACAAGCCTGGCTGGTGCTTGTGGGGGACTGCGGGCGGGGGGGCTTATCGGAATCTGGAAGCCCCTTTAATAAGGGGGCCCCCAGATCCTGCCCCCCATGTGAATAGGTTTGGGGTACATTGTACCCCTACCCAATCACCAAAAAAGGAGTGTAGGGTAAAAAAAACCAAGGCAAGGCAGTTTTTGGCAAGTTCTTTATTTTGTAAAATAGCTCTTTTCTTCTTTCTTCCTCCATCTTCTCCAGGCCCGGACCTTCTTCTGGTCTTCTGCTTCTGCTTTTAAAAAGGAAGAAGGACGCCAGGTCAGTGAAAGATTAAAACACCACAACGTTTATTAGTAGTCACTTACATAACAACTTCTTGTCAGCAGCATGTCAGGACCAGCATGAATCCACCAAGGCTGAGCAGGCATGGAGGACCCTACGGGTTTGGGCGGATGGTAAGAGATACACAAGCGGTATGTAACTGTCCCGCAGGAAGACACAGCCAGCTGATGGGAAAATCCTGGTGATAGGAGGACCGGTACTGGGATGTCCCACGACGGTGTGCTGACCAGCCGCGACTTCAGGGTAACTAGCCATCACTAGAGCGAAGTCACATGATCAGCTACGGTGGGAGAGAGAGAGGAAAAACCAACTATCTGGAGGAGGCACTGCGTGGCTCCGTCCTTTCTTATAAAACTACTGTCATTGTGAAGACCACCCATTCTGGGAGACGCGCAGGGGCCGGAGTGCAGCAGCTGAGAGAGTGACGGCGATGAGAGAAGAAAGGAGAAGAAGATGAAGATTGAAGATGAAGAGAGGAAGCAATTAGACTAAAAGAAGAAGCAGAAGACCAGAAGAAGGACTAGGCCAGGAGAAGATGGAGGAAGAAAGGAGAAAAGAGCTATTTTACAAAATAAAGGTCTTGTCAAAAACTGACTCTAGTTTTTTTTACACTACACTCCTTTTTTGGTGAATGGGTAGGGGTACAATGTACCCCATATCTATTCACATGGGGGGTCAGGATCTGGGGCCCCCTTATAAGCCCCGGGCCAGGGTTGTGGGGATGAGGCCCTTCTCCCCATCAAAATGGGGACAAGGTGCTTTGGGGGTGACCTCAAAGCATCCTCCCCATGTTGAGGGCATGTGGCCTGGTATGGTTTTGAGGGGGGGGGGGCTCGCTCATCCCCACCCCCTCCTGCCATGCCAGGGCTGCATGCTCAAATAAGGGTCTGGTTTGGATTTTGGGGGGACCCCACGCCATTTTTTTTTACATTTTGGTCCGGGGTTCCCCTTAAATTCCATACCAGGCCTGAAGGGCCTGGTTTGGAACCCCACGTCCTTTTTTTTCTAATTTTGGCGCTGGCCCTGCTGTTGTAAATTAGTTTAAAAATTGTGATAAATTCCCCCATCAAACAGGTGGTGATAAATTGGGCCTTGGGTGTTGGCAGTGCCAGACCACTGTAACCCCTTGCAGTTACTCTTGTTGGATGGAGGAACTGGGCCTGATATTGTAAATTAGTTTACAAATTGTGACTAAAGCCCCCAGTCAAACAGGTGGCAAAAAAATGGGCATTGGGTGTTGGATGGAGGAACTGGGCTTGATGTTGTAAATTATTTTAAAAATTGTTATGGCATGCCCCTGTAAATCAGGTGGGCCTTGGGTGTTGGTGGTGCCCTAAATACAAAATATAGCTCTAGATTTTGGACAAGAGGAATAGGAGCAGTTGCAGTTTTCAAGGGATCCCAGATCCCTAGCAAATTTAATCAGTTGCATCAGCATCAGGGACTTGATAACTGCTGATCCAGAACTGATTCATTTTTATAAATGTGAACCTATATACCGAGTCTGTGGACAGGCGGACTCTTTGATCGGTTACGAACCCTCCAGCAGCACTGAATGTATGTTCATAAAGTACACTGGATGCAGGACAGGCCAGTAGCTCAATTGTATACTGAGCAAGTTCCGGCCAGTGGTCCATCCTCAAGACCCAGTAACTAAGTGGATGCTCAGTTGGAAAGGTCTCCAAGTCTGCTCTTGTCCCTATATATTCCTGCACCATATAATGCAGACGCTGATGATGGTTGCTTGAACCTATCAAGCCTGGGTGCTGAGGACTGAAACATTTTTTGAAGGCATTGCTCAGCCGGCCACCTTCTCCACCACTCATTGTCCAGGGCCAGCAGCAGGACATGGTAACCTCCCAGGGTCTGCAAAGGCGTTGCACAAACTTTTCTTCAAGGTATCCTGAAGATGTTTCATCCTCTGTACCCTCTGCGCAGGCAGGATAAGTTCTGCAACTTTTCCCTTGTAACGTGGTCAAGAAGGGTTGCCAGCCAGTAATGATCCCTCTCCTTGATACCACGAATCCTAGGGTCTTCTCAGGTTTTTCAGAATCAGAGAGCCCATGCAGCGTAAGTTTGAGGAGGCATGAGTGTCCTCTGGGTCACTGAGGATGACATTATCAGGAACTACCTCCTCCCAGCCAGGTACAACTCCTTGGGTTTCTGGGGCCTGAAAGCCATGATCCTTTGAAGACTGCTGCATATTATACTCCACATCCAAGCTGACACAATCCTCCTCCTCCTCCTCCCATGTGTTTTGCAGCTTTACAGGAATGCTCTCTGCATAAAGGGGGCCTTGAGAGGAAAGGAAGTCCTCCTCTTCCTCCCTCGGTTCTGTCTCAAGTGCCCTGTTTATGATTCCACGAAGCGTGTGCTCCAGAAGGAATATTAGTGGGACAGTGTCACTGATGCATGCACTGTCACTGCTCACCATCCTTGTGGCCTCCTCAAATGGTGACAGGACAGTGCATGCATCCTTGATCATTAGCCACTAATGTGGCAAAAAAAGCTAAGCTCCCCTGAGCCTGTCCTGGTGCAATGCTCACAGAGGTACTCATTGACGGCCCTCTGCTGTGCGTGCAGCCGCTGCAGCATTGCCAATGTTGAGTTCCACCTGGTGGGCATGTCACAAATAAGGCGGTTATAGGGCAGGTTGAATTCCCGCTGGATGTCAGCCAGCCGGGCACTGGCATTGTATGAATGCCGTAAATTACCACAGACTTTTCTGGCCTGCCTCAGGATATCTGGTAAGCCTGGGTACCTAGTCAAGAAATGCTGCACCACCAAATTCAAGATGTGTGCCAAGCATGGAACATGTGTCAATTGTCCCAGTAGGAGGGTAGAGAGAAGGTTGGTGCCATTGTCGCATACAACCATTCCTGGCTCAAGCTGCCGTGGCGTCAACCACCTCTGAGCCTGCCCCTGCAGAGCTGAAAGAATCTCTTCCCTAGTGTGGCTCCTGTTCCCAAGACAGACTAACTCAAGCAGCGCGTGGCATCTTTTAGCCTGACTGCTTGCATAGCCCCTTGAACGCTTAGGGAGCACTGCAGGTTCAGAGAACAATTCTGCAGAAGAAGCCACAGAGGTAGAAGAAGTGGAGGGGGTGGAGGAGGCGGATGTGGCAAAACCACCACCAGCTTTTTGGAGGTGTGATGGCGGAACTATTTCCAAAACTGAACCCTATCCTTCGTCCTTCCCAGCTGCCAGCAGAGTTACCCAGTGCGCCATGAAGGAAAGGTGACGTCCCTGACTGTGCCTGCTGGACCATGAGTCAGCGGTAATTTGAACCCTGACCGCACTATTCATGTGAAAATAAATCTCTTTTGGGAACCTGCCTTTTTGGGAGAGCACATTCCACAAATTCATGAAAGGGGGCAGAGTCTACCAGCTGAAAAAGGCAGCAGTTGGAGTGCTAGCAATTTGGCCAAGCTAGCATTAAGACGCTGAGCATGTGGATGGCTGGGACAGCATTTCTTTTTATGGTTCAGCAACTGGGGTAGGGATATTTGCATGCTGAATCCACCTTCATTCCTCTCAGTGCAGGTTTTGGAGAGGACTGCAGGTATAGTAGGGGTTGAGATCCCAGATGAGGAGCAAGGAGGAGTCCGTCTTGTTTTCTGGTGTGGGTTCTTCAAATACTCTTGCCACCAGACTGCATGGCTGGTCATCATATGTCTTATCAAGACAGTAGTGCCCAAGCAGCTGGAGTCCTGGCCGCGCTTGACCCGCTTCAGACATACATCATACTAATGATTAAGCACACGACTGGTGTGTGAAACGCGTCTACGGACTGCTTGCTGGTATTTGTAGTGCCCTTGACCCGGTTAAAGCCTGGAAATCATCTGGATGTGTCACTTCTTTCTTCTATTGGTAGATTCACGCAGGGCGAGCCGCAACAGGCACTCCAGAGCTTCCAACTAGTGTGTGAGCCATTACACCTGGAGAAGCGTTTTTCTTTTTGGTTTACCCACTTCAGACATAGATTGCAAATGGCAATGGTGCGATCTACTGCACATGTGTTGAAAAATGCCCACACCAAAGAAATTTTGGAAGTCGGTGGGGAGGCAGCAGCGCCTGCACCTGTAGAGCACTGTGGTCTGATGCAATTGGGTGGCTGCCCTTAAGCTGGCCCCTGGATGACATCCTGCCTTGTTGGAGTTGGACCTCTTCCTCCTCCTCACTTTCCTCCTCTCTTCTCTCAGGCACCCAAGCACAGTCCGTGTCCTCATTATCCCCTCCTTCCTCATCACTGGAGCTAGCTTGGCAGTATGCTGCAGCTGGGGGAACATGATGCTAGCTTCTTGTCCTTTTGCGGCACCCCCTGTCTCTAGGCTCACACTACTCCCTTCCTCAACCTGGGAACCAACAACGGAGCCTTCAAACTGCTGCGCATCCTCCATGAGCATGTAACCGACACTATGATATATAGTGTACACTCAATATGCTGCGTGTATATCTGAATACACGAAACTGTATATATTTAAAGACACCACGTCAAGTAGTCTGCTATATACCGTACATGTACTGATATATAGTGTACACTCAATACGCTGCGTGTATATCTGCATACACTAGACTGTATATATTTGAAGATGTCAAGTAGTGTGCTATATACCGTACAGCCCCGAATGAACAGATATATAGTGTACACTCAATACGCTGTATGTATATCTGTATACACTAGACTGTAAATATTTAAATACACCAGGTCAAGTGTACTATATACCGTAGGTACACCCCGAATGTACCGATATATAGTGTACACTCAATAAGCTGTGTGTGTATATATATATATATATATATATATATATATCAGGCTGTATATATTTTAATACACCAGGTCAAGTGTACTATATACCTTATGTACAGATATATAGTGCACACTCAATACGCTGTGTGTATATGTATATATATGTATATATATATATATACCAGGCTGTATATATATTAATACACCCCGTCAAGTGTACTATATACCGTATGTACACTGATATATAGTACACTGTGTGTATATATATATATATATATATATATATATATATACTAGACTGTATATATATATATATATTTTTTTTTCCCTACACTAACCTGTCTAGCCTGTCTGCACTAACTGACAGATAGATGTTATATTGCTCCCTATCTATCTAGTTAGCTATCTACCTTTTCTGTTTTTTTTATGTTTTTAAACACACTTTATAAAGCTACCTAGCTAAACTGCCTGTTTTAAGGAACCTAAGCTGTCTGCCTAACTCTGACCACCGCCGCCAACACACTACATAGAGCCGCTGTACAAGTGGCTTTACATAGTGTGGGGTGTGTATTGAGGCTGCTGTGCAGTGATTGGCTAAAGGCACCCTGCCTTTAGCCAATCAAATCTCTCACAGCAGGCCGCCCGCTGATTGGCCAAAGCATGCAGGTCATGTGCATGCTTTGGCCAATCAGCGGGCGGCATTCCGCCGCCATTTTAATACATTATGGGGAGTGCAAAGTTGCCGCGAACACCCCATGATGTTCTCCTGTGGGAGAAAAAGAGCACACTGTTTGCATTTGGCTGACAAATCAGCAGCATATTAGAATTACCCAGCCATTTCACCAAACTACAGTATCTGCCCATATGATCAAAAGAGAAATCACCAATTAGCAGAACCATAGTTCCCCTATATGAGGACCATCTCATCTCAAGGGTCTAAAAAGGAAAGCAGGAACAGGAGGAAAGAAGGGGTCTGAAAAAAAGAAAAAACGCCCTCCGAGGGGGGGGGGGGGGAGAAGAGAAGAAGAGAAGGGAAAAAAGAGGGGAAAAGCAGAAAACAAACTCCCCTGAGTAGCCGTAGAGGTGGGGTGAGATATAAAGTAGTCATTGATAAATCCACTAGGGTACTTCCCTCCAGCCCAAGATTAAGGGAGCCTTAAGGCAACACACTATAGGGACACAAACTATCAGAACAGATCCCAGATGTGCAGACCAGCAGTTCAGCCTTTGTCTGCAGTAAGAGTGTCAGGAAACAACTGTTGCCCATGGAAACCGGGTCTGGAAGCCTGTGCACGCACCTGTTCGCAAGTGCATGCACGTATGCGCCGGCATTGGTGCCAAATGGCCCCATTTAAGCAGACAGTACCCTGCAGCCAGTACTGTCCATTCTACAGTGTTTGTGTGTTCCTGAGTGACCTGTAACCTGATTATCTGTTCCTGCGACCTGGCTTGTTTTTGACCCTGTTTGATCTCTGCTCCTTGTTTAACTTTGCTGCCCACCTGTTGACGACCCTACCTGTACCCGACGACCCTTCTGCCTGCACCTTCTGTACCACATTGCCAGACAGTTGCCGACCCCAGCCTGCATCACTATTCTACTACCTGCACGAGCCACCACCGGACCACTCACACCACCAACAGTGAACCAGTCCAGCCCTTGTGCCCCCCCTGTGCTCCTGAACTCCCTGTTTATCCTACCAGGGGTTCCTGAACCAGAGCTGTAAGAGTGGTTGCTTTCTGCATAACACAGACTCCACCATCATGTGCGTGACAGCAATGGACAGCCATGTCTGAGTCTGCGTAGGGAGCACCCTCTGCTATGGATGAATTGTGTGTCCACCTTGCCGGCCTCACACAGGCGGTCAAGAACCTGCAGGAAGGCTATACCCAGCTGGAAGAATGGGTCCAGGAGCTCGCTGCGGCTCCAGGGGTTAGCCAGGCCGCACCATTGTGGCCCTACCTTCCGAGCCCAAGGTCCCCCTGCCGGATATGTTTTCTGGGGACTGCCGCAAGTTCAGGGCCTTCCGTAATTCTTGCGAGCTCCACTTCGGCCTCTAACCCCGTACCTTCTCTCTTGAGGCCACTAAGGTGGGACTTGTCATTTCCCTGCTACAAGATGAACCCCAGTCATGGGCACACCAACTTTGGGAGCAGAGGGGCCCAGAAGTCACTACCCTAGCCCTTTTCTTCCAAGCTATGGCCCGGCTTTACGAAGACCCCCACCAGGCCGCCACTGCAGAGGCCATGCTACACGCCCTCCAGCAGGGCTGCCATACAACAGAGGATTACATGGTGGAATTAAGGAGGTGGGGCACAGACATGGCCTGGAACGGTGCGGAACTCTGTTACCAGTTTTGCCTGGGCCTGTCTGAGTCCCTCAAGGACAAGCTGGCCTGTGTGGGGGTGCCTCAAACTCTGGATGCTTGCCTCAATCTATCCATCCAGATACTGTCATCTCAGGGAACACCGCACCGAAACAACCCCGGAATCCCTGCATCCCGCCTGGATGCTACCTCAGGTTCCCAGCTACCCAAGTCCGACTCCCTTCGCTTCTGCAACCTCCTCCTCCGCTCCTCCGGATACACCTGAGCCAATGCAGATAGGGCTCCTGTGCCCTTCTTTCACTTCTGAAGAGAGACAACAGAGGTTTTCTCTGAACCTGTGCCTCTATTGCGGGGAACCCGGGCACGTAGTGAGATTCTGCCCTGCCAAATGTGGTAAGTGTCCGCTGGGTACAGTAACTCTCACTTTGTGATCTCTCTCTCTCTGCAGCTCCCCGCAGGGACTATCCAGGTCCCAGCAATTGTTGATTCTGGAGCGTGCAGTTGCTTTGTGGATGAATTATTTGCAGACTTACACTGGATCCCTCTCCAACCAAAGACTCACAAGATAGTCATCCGCCTGGCGGATGGATCCCCCATTAAATCCGGCATGGTCACCCACGAGACTGCTCCCTTACCCGCTACAATGGCTGACGGCCATCAGGAGCTGCTTCTTTTGGATGCTATAGCATCCCCCCTGTTCCCTCTCATTCTAGGCTTGCCCTGGCTCAGGGCACACAGCCCCAGTATTGATTGGACCACTGGGACCATCAAATTCCACCTACTGATGCTAACATTGTCTGAAACGGACCAAAGAAACAGTCCCTACCTTGTTCTGTTTGGACTCAGATTCAGACCCTGACACCCGCCTGTCTGTTCCCTCTGCCTACCACAGTTTCCTGGACATTTTCAGTAAAAAGGGGGCTGAGAAACTACCACCTACCCGACCATACGACTGCCCCATTGAGCTCCTACCGGAGGCGGAAGTACCCTTTGGGAGGATTTACCCACTGTCTGAACCTGAACTAGCAGCCCTCAAGGCCTATCTGGATGACAATCTAGAAAAGGGGTTCATCTGACGGGGTTGGAATATTCTTCGTAGAGAAGAAGGACCATTCTCTACGCCCCTGCATCAATTACCGGGAACTTAACCGAATCATGGTCAAAAAATGTTATCCCCTCCTCTGGTCCCAGAACTATTTCAAAGGCTGGGGTCCGCCACCATATTCGCCAAGCTTGCCCTTCATGGGGCATACAACCTCGTCCGTATCCGAGAGGGCGATGAATGGAAGACTGCTTTCTGCACTCGTTTTGGGCACTACAAGTATTTGGTCACGTCCTTCGGGCTTTGTAATGCACCTGCAACCTTCCAGCACTTTGTGAATGATGTGTTCCAAGACTATTTAGACCTATTTGTGAACATCTACCTGGATGATATCTTGATTTTTCCTCCCTTGATGTTACCAAGGTTTTGAGCTGCCTTCGTCAGCGTGGGCTATACACCAAGGCAGAGAAATGTGCCTTCGAGCAATCCAATATTCAGTTCCTCAGCCTAGTCGTTTCAGTGACTGGTATCAATATGGATCCGCAGAAAGTCTCTACCATCTTGGACAGGCCGGCACCTACAGACAGGAAAGGGGTCCAACGCTTCGTGGGCCAATTTTTATAGAAAGTTCATTAAGGGGTTCTCTGCCATCATTACCCCAATCATGCAGTTGACAAAGCAGAACACCCGATTCCATTGGTCCACTGAGACCCAAACAGCCTTTCAGACTCTGAAAAAACTTTTCATGACAGCGCCCATTCTGAAACACCCTGACCCAGTCTTGCCATACGTCCTGGAGGTGGACGTTTCAGAAACCACTGTAGGGGCTGTTCTCTCCCAGAGACAAGGTACCAAGGCCTTGCTCCACCCATCACATTTTTCTCCCGCAAGTTATCAGCACCCAAGAAAAATTACGACGTGGGAGATAGAGAACTCCTGGACATTAAGTCCGCTCTTGAGGAATGGCGGTACTTACTTGAGGGGTCCACACATCTCATTTTGATATACACGGACCATAAAAACCTGGAGTACTTGAGAACAGCCAAGAGACTAAAACCCCGTCAGGCTCGGTGGGCACTCTTTTTCTCCAGATTCCTGTTCCATCACACCTATAGGCCAGGGTCGAAGCATATAAAGCTGGATGCTCTTTCCCGGATGTTCTGTGAATCTAGTAACACTGCCCCTTCGGATACAATTCTTCCTCCTCTGAACTTTTTGCTCTCTCAGGAAGACTTGCTCTCCCAGATCAGACGATCCCTTGCCGGCTCCACCGGCCCCTCGGATTCTAGGCTGCTGGTTAAGGATGGTCTATAGTGGTACAGCAAGAGAATCTTCATTCCGGTGGAACAATGTCCAACTGTCCTAGGACTTTGCCATGACCACAAGCTGGCTGGGCACTTCGGTGTTCGTAAGACGGCCGAGCTGCTCTTGCGCTCCTTTTCGTGGCGGCTAGCTGAGGAGGATTGCAAGAAATATGTCAACACCTGTTCTACCTGTGCCCAGAACAAAACTGATAAAGTCAAAGTTTGGACCCTCTTAAATCCACTCCCTGTACCTGCAACGCCCTTGGTCTCAGATAGCTATGGACTTTATTGTGGAACTGCCTCCATCTAAACAGTCTTCATTCTGCGTGAACTATGGCTTTCATCCCACATTCCTGCCTCACCTGACTTCTGACTTCTGAAAGTATGGTACAGGAAACCACAAGTTTCTTTGAGAGGAACAACCAACTTTTGCAGGATACGCTTACCAGGACCCTGGAGCTTAAGAAAAGAGCCTTCTACAAGAAAAGGCAGGGGGAATTAGAATTGCAACTGGGTAATCCAGTCTGGCTGGCCACCAGGAATCTGAGGCTGGCATGTCCCTCAAAGAAGTTGGGGCCTCGATTTATTGGTCCCTTCCCAGTGAAGAGAAGGATTAATAGGGTGGCATATGAACTGGTTCTCCCTCCATCTCTGCGCATCCACCCAGTCTTTCATGTGTCTTTGCTAAAGCCTGTGCCCCCAGACCCCTTTCCAGGATGAAAGATGGGTCCACCAGGGCCGGTTCTAGTAAATGGAGAGGAGGAGTTCGAGGTTGAGGCCATCTTGGACTGCCGGAAGAGGGGTGGCTCTACTCAGTATCTGATGAAATGGAAAGGGTATGGCCCTGAGGAAAGTTCTTGGGAACCAGAAGCAAACAGTCATGCAGCAGAACTAATTCAAGCCTACAGGAGAAACCACCAGGAAGTTGGTACCCGACAAGGCATCCGGAGGCTGCCCCTTGGGGGAGGTAATGCCAGGAAACATGGAAATCGGGTCTGGAAGCCTGTGCGTGGGCGCATGTAGCGTGTGTGCGCGTATATGTGCTGGCATTGGTGCCAAACGGCCCCATTTAAGCAGACAGCACCCTGCAGGCAGTGCTGTCCATTCTACAGAATTTGTGTGTTCCTGAGCGACCTGTAACCTGATTATCTGTTCCTGCGACCTGGCTTGTCTTTGACCCTGTTTGATCTCTGCCTGCACCGACCCCCAGCTTGCCCATGACAACTCTTCTGCCTGATCCTTGTGTACCTTTGATGCCGCCTGTTGACGACCCTGCCTGTACCCGATGACTCTTCTGCCTGTACCTTCTGTACTGCATTGCCAGCCAGTTGCCGACCCCATCCTGCATCACTATTCTACTACCGCCTTGAGCCGCCACCGGACCACTCACACCACCAGCAGTGAACCAGTCCAGCCCTCATGATCCCCCTGTGCTCCCGAACTCCCTGTCTATCCTACCAGGGGTTCCCAAACCAGGGCAATAAGAGTGGTTGCTTCCTGCATAAGAGAGACTCAGGTGCATGACAAAGAGCTGGATAAGAAGGTATCATTCAAAAGTGTTTCCAACAGGCCCAAGTAGACATGAATTTTGAAACCTTGTCCTGAGCAATGTGGGTCAGTTCTTCCATCTTAGCTGTACACTAAATTCTCTGAAACCAGTCTTTATTTGAGGGAAGCACTTTAAAACACATGTGTATTGGGATGTATACATTCAACAGCAAGCGCTTAATAAATGTCAGTTGTCCTTAAAAGTTTATCAAAATGTTCTCACAATGGTCTTCCCAAATAAAATGAGAGCCTCTTCATTCATGAATCAGAATAAAGTACATGCATAGAAGATAAGATGTGTCCTGTCTCTGTTTCTCCTTTCTTCCACAAGTGCAATACAATTCTGCAGATTAATCCTCTTCTTTCTATACCCGTTGGTGACACTAAAAAAATGAAAAAACAACCTATAGTGTAGTATGTCCAAACAAAATGCACTGTAAAGCTAGTCAATGTCCTCACATTTCTATTGTGTGATTGAGTGCCATGCATCACCAAAATGTGCATCCTCCTGTGTCAATTCTTAGTCCTTAATTATCTACTCTTACACTCTGGATCATAAATCACACTTGCTATAAATCCACTAGCAATTATTCATTCTAGAATAATCTTCTTCCCTTTGCATTCACTATTAGAAGCTATGAAAACAAAATAACAAAATATAGTGTAGTGCCTTTTACATAAGTAGCCCTTAGAGTACATTTTTCCATTATGTGCTTAGTGCCTTACTAAACCAGTGACATGCGTTCCCAATGCATCTATTGAATTCTTTCAGCATCTACCCTTACTCCTGCAATTAGTAATCATGTGTTGTATACCACTCGCCCTGCTCTTCCTTGCAGCCAATTCCAATGTGTCCAATAATGCCAAAAAGACAAAAATAGTGTAACGCCACAAAAAGCTATTATCAAAAAGCGATAAACCCCTCACATTCTTGCATGTAATTAAAGTGCAAACCGTCCGACAAGGAGACAGATGTATCTTTGGCTGAGGCAGCATATGTTAGAGACCTGACTTGGGATAGATTGTGGGCACTGCAGGAGAAAACCCATGATTACCGATCTATTTTGACTGACCAGACCACAAAACTAAGATTAGCGCGGAGGAGGTGCATATTTGAGTTTGGGGATAAGAATTGCCGGCTTCTGGTGTACTTGGCCAGACCTGAATATGCCCCTGTATACATAAAAGGTATCTATAGCATGTATAAAATGGAAGTTGCTGACTTGGTGGAGATAATGCAAGTCTTTACTCAGTTTAATAAAGAGCTGTATGTGTTGTATGCTTCTCCGGGGACATGATGGCTTAATGACCTACTTAGCGAATATAGATCTTCCCATATTAACGAATGAAGATAGAGATCTACTGGAAAAAGATATTACTGTAGAGGAGGTTAAGGGGGCAAATTCTTCTTTTGCTCCCCGAAAATCTCCTGGTCTTGATGGTCTCCCCTCAAAGGGGTATGGCACATTTAAGGATCTTTTGGCACCCCTCCGTTGTGGGTCTTTCAATCGGCGAGAGCCGAAGGTAGATTGCCGCCTTCTATGAGAGAAGCTCTGGTGGTTCTGATGCCTAAAGAGGGGAAGGACCCTAAGATATTAGCTAAGATTCTGGCGGGGAGACGTCAGGCAATTATTCTAAAACTCATTAATGCAGACCAAACGGGATTTATCCCAGGTAGATGTGCCCAGATGAATGTCAGGAGACTCTTTGTAAACCTTCAGGCTCAGCATGACAACTCCAGGGCTAGTGTAGTCTTTAGATACTAAGAAAGCATTTGACTCAGTGGAGTGGCCGTACTTGTTCCATTTGTTGGGGTCCTACGGGTTTGGGCCTAGCTTTATCTCATGGGTGAGACTACTGTACACGGAACCGATGGTTAGGCAGGATGGCGAACGGTATTATTTCAGAGCCCTTTCCCTTTTTTGGGGGACTAGGCAGGGTTGGCCACTGTCGCCCCTCCTATTTGTCCTATCCATAGAGGCCCTCGCTGCTAGATTGAGGTCAAGTGATACTCTTTCCGGTCTTCGGGTGGGGCGTTTGGAGGAACGTGTCTCATTATATGTGGATGACAGGTTACTGTACCTTCAGGACCCGGGTCCCTCACTTTTGGTGGCCTTTGGGCTGATTCAGGAGTTCAGGGACTATTCTAGTTTTCTCATTAACTGGGCCAAGTGATGCCTTTTCCCCATCAATGATAATGTGACGATTTCCGAAGACTGCCCCATCCCATTATCTCTAAGTTTCTGGAGGTCAACTTGACACAGATCATAGGGGCTTTTCGTGGGAGGGTACAGAAATGGCAGACTCGACCACTTACGGTGATGGGTCCAATAAATATATTTAAAATGATTTTCCTACCTAAATTTCTGTACATTCTTTCGAATACCCCTGTTTTTGTGCTGAAGCGAGGCATAGACTCTATTGTGGTGGATTTTTTTTTTATGGGGATCTCGCTCTCCTAGGGTGTCTCTGGTGGTATTGAAATTACCCATTAATATGGGCGGTTTAGCCCTCCCGGATTTACATTCATATTATTTTACCTCTCAACTGTCCTTCTTACACTGGCGATTTTTCCCCAGACTCCAAATGTGACTACATTGCTGGAAGCTGCGGTGGCCACTTCCCAGGAGACTCTTTTGAACATTGTTTAGAGGCGGCGTGTCCTAGATAGGAGGGTAGATTTTCACATCTGTTTACAACAGGCGGGAGATACGCTCTTAAGGCTCTTTCCTAATAGACTGCTATGGTGTAATAAGTCTCTGACGGAGTTTCACAAGCTGGAGGATAGCTATGTATGGGCAGAATTTGGAATAAAGTACCTACATCATATATATCAGGATGGTAAGATACACACTTTTGATCAACTAAGGGATCAGTTTGGGATACTGTGTTGCCATGACTATTTGTATTGGCTTGATAGCCATAATATGGAGTTAGATATATTTCTTAGGTCATATGTTTTAAAGGAAGCCAGCCCCCCCATTGATATGTAAATAAATCAGTTGGATAGGTTTTGGTGTATACAGGAATTTGGTGGGAGGGGCTTGGGTTTTTGAAACAAGCATGTGGAGAGACAAAGGAGTGTTTTCTGGAGGATGAAGGAGGAAAGATATGGCTACCAGAAGCTGGGAGAAGTTTTGAGTTTGGACTTTGACCAAGGAACCATGAAGGACATTACTTCTTAAACCCTAAGTTGCATAAATGTTTAGTTTACTTATTGCATATTGGCTTGTGCATGTTGTAGGCATATTTTGTAAGCTATGAATTGTGTTGTATTGTGTATCCTACAGTTGTATGTGCAGCTTTTCTGTTTAGTAAAGCATTGATACACCACAGAAAACTAAGCTTCCTTGGTTTTACCACAAGAACCTTAATAGATAGACGCAAGAAAAACAAATACCCAGGACCTGGTGCTTCAGATATGCTCAAATGCATCATGCAGCAGTAGCACAGTTTGGTGGGGGTGAGGTACGGGTTCAAAACACTTCTTTGGAAGGTACCCTATTGGACCCTGATCCAGCTAAGAGAACCTCTAGGTATTACCAGGCAGTGGGGCCTGGGGATCCTGGGTTGATGGGTAGGGCAAGATCTAGATGGTTGGATCAGCTGTGGCAGGAAGCCCTTGATACTTATCTTACTACGGCCATATCTTTGACGGATAGGATGATTCAGCTTAGACACCTCCACCAGATGTATTATATGCCGGTTAGATTATTCTGTATGCGTAAGAGAGATTATACAACTTTTCATAAAGGCCTGGGGGCTGAGGGGACTTTTCTCCACATGATGTAGGAATGTGCCAAGATAAGACTATGGTCTATGGTGACTGAATTTATAGCTGACAAATTTGGCCTTCCTAATATATGCTTCCCCTTGCTTTTCCTCTTGGGTATTTTTGAACAAGATGAGATGGATGTGTATACCAAATTATTCCTCAGGATTCTCTATTTTGGGGTACAGAAGCTCATTGCAAGGAGGTGGATATATACCGAAAAACTGATGTAGGGATGTGGATGAAGGTAGTAAATGCTGACATTCTTTTGTATCACATGATGTATGTGGCACGGGGTTCCCCTAAGAAGTACAGGAAGGTGTGCTTTAGGTGGATGGACTCGACAGATGCTCTGGAGGGGGAAGTGGATCAATGAGCAGTAAAAGGAGCGAGGAGAGACTGCAGGATAAATGTGTTTCCTTCTTGATAAGCCTTAACTGTTGTTAGGGGTAATAGTACTGCACACTGTTACAAATTATGGGGCCCTGGAGTAGTATACTCCATCTGCAATTGCCCATGGTTCTATGTATATAGTTTTATGTACACAAGGTAGGTTTAGCGGACTCCTGAGTTTTCTATGGAGTTTGTGAGTTCTTGAGGGGGATTTCCAGAGTACTCTATTGTTGTATTGATGGGGTATACACTTTGGTTTGTTCATAATTAGAGTTGAGCAGACACCTGGATGTTCGCGTTCGGCGGGTTCGGCCGAACTTCACGAAAAAGGTTGCGGATTCAGCCCCAAACTTGACCCAACTTTTGGGTGAGCCGAACTTTTGGGCACTAAAATGGCTCTAAAAAGGTCCTGGAATGGCTAGAGGGCTGCAAAAGGAAGCAAAATGGGGGTAAGAGTAAGACAAGTTCCCTGCAAACAAATGTGGATAGGGAAATAACTTAAAATCACATAAAAAAAATAAAAAATGGAGGAGGAGATGGATGTGGAGTAAGAGGTTGAGGAGGTGGTGACCGTGGCGGTGTAGGTGGAAGTGGCGGTGGAGGAGGAGGAGGAAGCCAACACTGTTATTTGTTTTGTTTTTTTTGTAATTGGGGTAGCCCCCAAAATATTGAGACATATTTAAAAAAAAAGATCACTATCTGCAGACAAACCCAGAGATGTTCTAGCACGGGTTCACTTTTACCATATAAAATGTACCATGGTTTATTTTTCATGTTTCTCCTGTTACAAATTCCAATAAAGAATTATGTTCTATAAAAAAAAAGAAATAAATTCACTTAAGTATACCAATGGCTGTGCCGGTTTAAATGTCTATTCTGCACAAGGTGCAGACAAGTCTTGTGGGATCCATGCCTGGTTCATTTTAATAAACATTAGCTTGTCCACGTTGGCTGTGGACAGGCGGCTGCGCTTGTCTGTGATAACGCCCCCCTGCCGTGCTAAACACACGTTCAGACAATACACTGGATGCAGGGCAGACCAGCACCTCCAAGGCATAAAGGGCAAGCTCAGGCCATGTGGCGAATTTGGAGACCCAGAAGTTGAATGGGGCAGACCCATCAGTCAGTACGTGTAGGCGTGTGCACACATACTGTTCCACGATGTTGCTGAAATGCTGCCTTCTGCTAAGATGTTGCCTATCAGCTGGTGGTGCTGTTTGTTGTGGCGTGCTGCTGACAAAGCTTTTCCACATTTCGGCCGTGCTAACCCTGCCTTCTGAGGTGCTGGCAGTGCCACAGCTGTGTTGTCGACCTCTTCCTCCTCCTCTGCCTTCGCCTTGTGCTTCCACTGAGCCCCCGGTGTCATTTGGGAATGCCCTCAGCAGCGCGTCTACCAGCATAAGAGACTGCTGCATGACTTGGGGCTCAGACTGCTTGGCTGCTGTACAAGGGGCTGAGGTGAAAGACAGATGGCCATGGGGTTCAGGTGCCAGCTCTGAGCTTTCAGCAAGGGACCGGGTGGGAGACAAAGTGAAGGAACTGTAGGCATTGTCAGCCACCCAATCTATTATCACCTTTACTTGTTCTGGCCTCACCATTCGTTGAGAGGCATTCGGACCTACCATATAATGTTAAAGGTTCTGTCGACTACTCACACCTGAGGAAGGTGTTTCACTTGTGTGTGTAACTGGCCCGTATCGACCACGTCCTCTCCTTGCAACAGGAGCTTCACCAACACAACCAACACCAGCAGCACCAGCAGCACCAGCAGCACCACGACCACGTCCCCTATTTGACACTCTCCTCATTCTGGACACAAATGTACTATTTAGCACAAGTTTATATTATTTTTTAAAACCGGCAATGTCAACGCACTTTTTAATTTTGTGCAAGAAACGCACAGCAAGGTGCAAATGTACTATGTAGCACTATTTATTATTTTTTTTTTTTAAACCAGCAATGTAGACACCCTTTTTAATTTTGTGCAAGAAATGCACAGCAAGGTGCAAATGTACTATGTAGCACTATTTTTTTTTTTTTTTTAAACCAGCAATGTAGACGCACTTTTTATTTTTGTGCCAGAAATGCACCGTTGGCCGCAAATGTAGTATTTAGAATATTTTTTTTTTTTAAACCAACAATGTAGACGCACTTTTTATTTTTGTGCAAGAAATGCACCGCTGGCCGCAAATGTAGTATTTAGAATATTTTTTCTTTTTTAAACTAGCAATGTAGATGCACTTTTTATTTTTGTGCAAGAAATGCACTGCTGACCGCAAATGTAGTATTTAGAATTTTTTTTTTTAAACCAGCATTGTAGACGCACTTTTTAATTTTGTGCAAGAAATGCCCCGCTGGCCTCAAATGTAATATTTTGCACATTAAAAAAAAAAAAAATTAATTTGTCTAACTGCAATGTAAAAGCAGTATTTAAATATGCCAAAATGTTGCCAACTGAACTAACAGAACACGATTAAAGTAGTGTCCCTGACACACAAGCAGTTGCAAGTGCACTGCACTTGCAAAAATGGCTGCAAACGCCCACCTAACAAACAGAAGAATTGCTTAGGTTTTATATGAGGCACTTTGCTTAGCAAACAAAATGTACTCTAGCAAACAAAAATCTCCTCTAGCACCCACGCACCAATAAATCGCTGTTTTTAACAGATTTTCTAAAGCTAATCTGTCCCTCACAGCAGCAGCAGCATCCTCTCCCTACACTAGTATGAGATAATTTTCTAAAGCTAATCTGTCCCTCACAGCAGGAGCAGCATCCTCTCCCTACACTAGTATGAGATGATGTGACATGCAGCACTACATGACTCCAGCTTATATAGAGGCTGGGTCACATGATGCACTGGCCAATCACAGCCATGCCATTAGTAGGCATGGCTGTGAAGGCTTCTAAGGGCAAATGAGTGAAACACTTGTTGATTGGCTGCCCTGCAGCTATTCAACAGGCGCGAAAAAATACCCGAACCCCGAACCTGGACTGTTTCTCAAATGTCCGGGTTCTGGACACGGACACCCTAAAGTCCGGTACGAACCTGAACTTTATAGCTCGGGTTCGCTCAACTCTATTCATAATGTTTTTTTGTTTTTTTTAAGCAGACTTGTTGGATATTGAGTGCCAAAAATGTGACTCCAGCAGGAGTCTTTAATTATCTAAAGATGTCGGCCTTTTTGGCCGGTTGCTTTGAAAGGTGTACTGTTCTTTGCCCTGTTATGCATTTTATTTGGAATTTTGTATGTGAAATATATATTTTTCTACTAATAACAATCTTTTCCAAAAAAAAAAGTGTAAACTGTGTCCCCACAGTGATCCTTACAACTTATGTCAGTCCAACTTATTCACTCAGTAAACCTTACCAAATTCCAGAATCCATGCATTTATAAAACAATCCTTGCTCCGCTCCTTTGATAGTACCCCCTCTCATCCACAGTGATGTTAACCAAGATGGGAATACAAGAGATTAAATGGCAATAGTGCAGTATATGCATATTAAAAGGACATTTGTTTTTTCCCCCATACACTTACAAAGAAATGCAAAAAACACATGCAAACCAGCATCAAAGATGGGTGTCACAGCACTTCTGATGCATGTCTGATGCGCATTTCATGCAAAAGGACTTCTTCAAAGGATGTGATCATCAGACGGGGACTTCTCTACATATTATCTACTTCTGCCCCTACTACATGCATAGCTGGCTATTTTAACTGGTTTGTTAGGAATTGAGGGTCCTAATATGTTATCCTTCCTTATGATAGGACAGTACTATCTTCAACTTTTTTATACTGACAATTATAATCAAAGATAAGTGCATACTCTCTTTTCTGATTCTCATTTTCAGCCTTTTTCTTTGCAGGTCTTTGATTTCTTCCATGGCCCATACAATTTTAGCTGACTTGATATCTTACTGTTTCCAACTTCTCAGGATCATTACCTTTATCAATAAACCTCTGTTTAATCACCCCTGATTGTAAAGTGTAGTCTTCCTGCTTGGAACAATTTCTCATAATTCTGGTGGTTCACCCACAATAAGGAACTCTCCCAATATTAAGAACATGTGACCTGGTATGTTCAAAAGTAGGGGCGCATGCTCATTACCTCTACCTTTTTTGGCCAGCAAGATTGCATGTCTGGACAAGATTTTGGAAACAATTTGGGGAGGAAATTACATTTTTTTTAAAAATGTTCAGAATCCCTCTATATCTATACCAGACCCTTATCCAGTGGGACCCCACACCATTTTTTAATCTTAAAGAGACAGTACACATTGTTTAGAAAAAGGAGAAAAATGCTTGAGTCCCCCTCAAAATGTAACCCAGACCCTTGATAAGGGTATAGTATGGATTCAGAGGGGCACCACAGGCAAAAAAAAATAAAGACAGTGTGGGGTCCCACACAGACATGCAGTCTGGATAGACAGTAAAGGGATAGCCAATAAGTGAGTGACTCCCTCCTGAACCATATCAGGCCACTTGATCTCAACATTGAAATGGTACTTTGCAGAGGAGCCTTGCCCCTCTGCAAGGTACCTTGTCCCCATGCAGATGGGGACAAGAACCTCAACCACACAACCCTGGTGTCAGGATCAGGCTCCAATGGACCAACTTCTCTGTACACACGGTACAACAGTCGTACAACCACTTACTGTATAACCAAAGTTTTCTAGCCTGCTCATCTAACTTCAGTTGTACAACAGTTGTATGATGGCTGTTGTAATCATGCGTACTAACAGTTGGATGATCGTACAACATGCTGGTTGTATGACCGCTGTTGTATCCGTTGTACCGTGTGTATGGGCCTTAAGACCAGTTGCTATAGCAGTAGTGGAACTACCACCGACCAGCAGTATAGGTACACAATCAATCAATGTCATCATCACGTCATGTGACGTCTGCTAACCCAGTGGTTCTGGACACTCTGGCCACTACTGCACCTTGCTGCTTCTGTCCACACTTTGGATGGCTTGCCTGGCACCAGGGAGAGCTCATCAGTGGCACAAGCAGGGGAATAGGAAGTACCTGCCGTGACTTCTACTCATCACGTCACACCGGAACACAGGGCCGTTTCTGGCCTCCAGAACAACTACCATCATACTCCCTGTGACTGGAAGGAGCGGAGGGACTGCATACCGTGGCTGTAAGGGTGAGACTGTATCATGGGACTTTGGTCCTGGCTGTATAGCTCAGTATAGACTCTGCTTAGTCACACCTCACTGAGCTCATCCCCTCCCAATACTGCTGCTGCCCACTCCAAAATTCAGCAATACCTTGCTATGAGGTCCCCCCTCCCCTCCCCCTCTCTTCCCCCCCTGCACTGCCCTGCCTCCCTCATTAACCCTTAGTGGTTCTATTCATTATCATCCAGTGTCAGCTCATCAATTCATCTGCTACCATTAATGCCAGCACAAGGACTTATGCTCATGGGACGAGCAGGTTCTCTGCTCTAATATTGTGGCCATTGTAGTGGGTTGCAGACTATTGATTTCAGTGTCTTCCTTGGTGTGCATGAAGCGGATGAGTGTCACGCTGCCCGGGCTGTTTTTAGTTCTTTGGACAACGTTGTCTTAGGTTTTTTAAACTGATTTGGTTTGGTACGTAGTTATATGTGTCAATTTTTCAACTACTAATAAACTCTTTATTATTAATAAGGTTGCGGTGTGTTCCCTTTATAGCCTTCATACCCCTGTTTCTGCTTTCTCCCAGCAGTGTGGGATTGTTCCCCCTCCCCTACCCTTTTTTATCCATTGCTTGATGGGCTAGGGGAACCCCACTCTCCATTTGAGAGAGTTGACATATTACTATCATACACAGGGGTAGTAGGTTGTCTCCTTTGTCCTATCTTTTTTGTTTAGGTACACAAGCAGTTACCCACATGAATGACGTGGGCTCATCTGAGGTGCGGAGTCTAATTACTAATTGCTGTTCAGCAGAGCTCCTGATGGTGGAGATAGATTTTGCAGCATGTTAGTACCAGGTTGCGGTTCTCAGGATTGCCCCACCAGGTGGTGAGCAAACTGGGGTCCAGTAGCAGATTAGCAGGTAGGGATCAAACAACAGCGTAGTCAGTAAAAAAGCCAAAAGGCCAGTAACGAGTAGTTGCAGGTTGGGATTCGGCAGAAGCATAGTCGATGAACAAGCCAAGAGTTGATAACGAGTGGTAGCAAAATATGGAAGGCATTCGGGAAGACAGAAACAAGATACTGGTTGGAAAGAGCATAAAAATCTGGCAAACAGGAAGTGCAAAGACATGGCTTAAATTAGGCAGTTCATGGGAGGCGCAAATGGTTCAGGGTTAAAGACAAACAAGGTTCAAGACAGGATCATTCAAGGAATTGTGCAGGTACCTGTCTGGCATTCCAGGTAGCTCAGCAAGAAGAGACATTGCTTGGCACAGCAGAGGTTCTGGGCTCAGATCCAGGCTTTTATACCTGGTGTAGGACTTGTGAAGATCCGAGGGGCAACCAACAGAATCTAGAAGACTCCTTTAAATTAAAGGCTACCCAAATAGAGCATTTCTAGGTAGAGGAACTAAACAATGTTCCATGACTTAAATCTAACATCAATTACATCATCCCGTTATAATAAGTGACACCATGATAACATGCCAGCGCAAACACGATGATAGAAGCCACAGCATTCCTTTCCCATTACTAATGGCAACTTCCCATCTGGCTGCTGAATGTCAACACACCAGCCAGTAATGCTGGTTTACTTCCTGACTTGCTATACCTCAACACAAACCATTTCACATGTATCAGTTTTTTTTTTTTGTGAATGACTGTAATAAAATAATAAATTAAAAGGTGAATCACCTTAGAAACTTAGTGAGTTATAAAGGCTGTTGTTAGAGACACTTCTACATCTTTCAATGATTCTGTAGTGTTCTTGTGGTGACTAGAATTTCACTGCAGTCGAGGGAGTCAAACACAGCCTGCTATGTGTCTGAAACAGAAAATAATGTGCATCTAATGAACATATCTACTGACCAATTAGGAAGGGCCTCATGTACTGTATATTCAAATACTACAAATAAAGGAAAATTTAATTTTGTGTATATTTACAGTATATAAACAAGCAATCTTTCCAAATATTGATTTTGAACTTGATGAATCTACTTTAAAGTATCATATGACTTGGAATGTGTTTCTGATAGATGTTCTATCTTTGATTGAACAAATTCACATAACTGCTGTAGAAAAGTAATAGTCTCAGAGAAATAATAAATCCTATTCTTAGAATAAAGTTGTTAGGACATTTATTAGTGCAGCAGATCTTGTTTTTATCACAGCTGTAAAAATCAATCACTACAACAGAGGAAAAGATTTTAAAATGGTCACGATCACTGTCCACTATTTTTGTTTCTTGTGTATTCGAGATAGGATAACCACTACTTGCACACTGGGCACATTTTCATGCATCATTCAACATGTTATTATTCTATGCCTGTTATTAAGCATGTCTTCCAAAGGTTATCTTCTTTGTAATGGTAATATAAACTGCTCCTCTACTGCCTGTTAGGAAAATGCTCTTCTCTTTGCATATATATAACTGCACATATAACTACAAATACATATAGGGGTCAGCATAGTGGTGTAGTGTCTAGCACTTATGCCTGACAGTACTGGGGTCACCAGTTTGTGTCCTGACCATGACACTAGCTGCCTAGAGTTTGCATGTTCTCTCTGTGGTTGTGTAGGTTTTCTCCCACATTCCAAAGATGTGTTAGTAAATTTATTGGCCCTTAGATTGTAAGCTCCCTGAGGGCAAGGACTGATGCGAATGTGCAATATGTAAAGCACTTTGTAAATTGTTGGTTCTCTATAAATACTGTAATTGCACATCACTCCATATTTGTTTTACATGAGACATAACATAATAATATAAAGCAGGAATGTAGTCTAACATTAGATCTTTTAATGATAGTTTAGCGTGTTTTTATTATTAATTGTACTGAGTTTAAATGTTTGATAATTCAATAATGCTATATATTCACCTGTAATTAAATCTTAACCAAATTAAATCATAAGTGATAGCTTGTGAAGCACTAGTTCATTAGCTACCATAAAACAAAGATGAAAAAAAAAAGAAAAAAAAGAAACAAAATATTAGAAAGAAACAAAATATTAGACAGGTGACAATGTATACAAATACAATAAAACAATGCTTCAATATTTTGTAAAACACAGTCATATTGTTACTCTGTTACTGGTTATTGGAGATAGATCTAACCTGATTCACAAGCATTTCAAGAGGCGGTGAAGTGGTAGGATCATGATTTCTCATGATATCCTTGCTAACATGCATTATGCCAACAAGGCCCAACCCTCTTTTATTTCCCAAATCCTTACTAAACTAATGGATTTCACCTCAGAGTTCATAATCCTGACTGGAGACATTTGCGTAGCCCTAGACTCTATTTTGGATACAACTCAAGGACCACCTTATAAACAGCTTAAGTATATTCAAAAACATCTTCATGATGTCCAGCTAATGAATCCGTGAACTATTCCTATTATTTTAACTATTCATTTTTAAGCCTACCATTCATAAGGGTATCCTCCATCTCAGATCACACTCCTGTAATCACACAAGTACTTTGCCAGCCCACTCTAATAACTGGAAGTTGAATGACACTTTACTCTCTGATCTGCTTAAAAGGCTCAAATTGCTGCTGAATTAATACAGTACTTTAATGATAACATGACATCTAGGGATGGGCCGAACAACCCCCTGTTCGGTTCTCACCAGAACATGCGAACAGGCAAAAAATGAGTGCGAACATTCGAACGCCGTTAAAGTCTATGGGACCCAAACATGAAAAATCAAAAGTGCTCATTTTAAAGGCTTATATGCAAGGTATTGGCCTAAAAAGTGTATGGGGACCCAGGTCCTGCCCTAGGGGACATGTATCAATGCAAATACAATTTTTTAAATCAATCGTTTTTCCAGGAGCAGTGATTTTAATAATGCTTAAAGTGAAACAATAAAAATGAAATGGACACACCTCTGTGATGTTTAGAACAGTGTTAGAGTGAAATTTAATTTGTAAAGGGAAAAATTGGCATTTAAAACCATACTCGTGACTGTAATGTATTGCCGGCTCCCGGCAATATAGATAAAAATCACTGAAAAAATTTGCGTAGGGTCCATACCAGGCCCTTTGGATTTTAAGGGGAACCCCGCGCTAAAATAAAAAAAATAGACGTGGGGTTCCCCCTACAATGCAAACCTGACCCTTATCCAAGCCAGGATGGGGGGGTGAGCGAGTGCCCCCCCTCCTGAACCATACCAGGCTACATGCCCTCAATATGGGGAGTATGGGTGATTTGGGGCAGGGGGGCTCTGTGCCCCCCACCCCAAAGCACCTTGTTGCCATGTTGATGGGGACAAGAGCCTCTTCCCCACAACCCTGGGCTGTGGTTGTGGGGGTCTGCGGGTGGGGGGCTTATCTGAATCTTCACCACATGGCCACCAGATCACACCAGATTCCCCCTACCCATGTGAATTAGTATTGGGTACTAATTCACCAAAAAGTGTCCTTTATTAAAAAAGAAAAAAAAAAGTGTCCTCCATTGAAATCCATTGTCAATCACAGCATGCGACGGACACGGAAAAAAAAAGCCACAACAGCTCCTGCTCCATGGGAGGGTTTCCGCCGTCTTTCTGCTTTTTGCTTTGACAGTTTATTTATATGGCAGGGTGGGGCCACCCGGTGATGTATGCACGTGACCTGCCCTCTCTGACATCACATGACATCAGAAGGGGCGGGGTTGCTTACGTACATTGCCGGGTGCCCCCCCTGCCATCTAAATAAACTGTCAGAGCAAAAGGTGTGCAGACGGCCGGAGGCCTCCCAACAGGGAGGAGTTGTGCACGCTGTCTGTGTGCTATGCATTGTGGGGCGCTCCACTGCAGCGAAGTCACTACAAATGCCCCATAATGTTATAAATTCGGCGAACGGTCGAACGCCCAATGTTCGAGTCAAACTTACATTTGACTCGAACCGCAGACCCGTCCCTAATGACATCTGATGTCTGTCCTACTCTCATTGGGGAAGCTCACAAAGCTACAATGAGAGGCAAACTCATAGAACTAGGGGCTAGGAAAAAAAAGAGAATATAATCAGCAGTTGTTGATGTTGCTCAAGCAGGTTGAGGACCTTGAGCAGCTCAATAAACTATCACATTTCTAGCTCCACTTACAACATTTAACAAAAAAGTGGGGGAAGCTGAAATTTTACTTACTGTGGAAAAGAAGAGAACATTTTACTTAGTTTTGCAAAAGGTTTATGAACAAACCAGGGAAATCCCTTGAACGCTCCCTACAGGATAAGAAATCAATGCCTTTCATACCCAAAATTAAAACAGGCAACATGGTATTTACTACCTCAACTTCCCAATGCCTTTAAAAATGTTTACCGTAATCGTACAATATTCAGGGATAACTTTCCTCATTGCCACTTGAAGAAAAATGTTTATACATGTTTCACTACTTAGCCCAGGCTAATTTGTCTTCTCTGTCTTCAAATGCCCTAAAACCCTTGGAGGCAGATTTCACAGGGGAGGAATTTTTCCAGGTGTTAAAGAATATGTCATCTGGTAAAGCTCCAGGTCCAGATGGATTTACGTGTACATACTATATGACATTTTGTCCTGCTTGCCCATATCATCATTTATAGATCTTTTTTTGTGTATATTCAGGGTCTATGTATACATTAATGTTATTATTGATTTATTATGGTTTATATTGTTTTTTTATCCACTAGATGACGCCTTCACTTTGCAATCCATTATGCTGGATTAATGTTATTTATATTAATTGATATTCATTGGCTTTTCTAGCTATTCATTTATTTGTCATTTTTATATACCTTTTGTACTTCTGGAACTGACAGATATTAGCTTTTACTGTCCTTTATTAGTCTTATCTTGTCGGAAGCTTTGCAGGATGTGAGTCATGGTTACTTCCTGTGAATGGAATACAGGCACTTCCTGTAAATGGAATGCAAAGTGAATCATGGTTACTTCCTGTGAATGGAACACAGGCACTTCCTGTAAATGGAATGCAAAGGTAATCATGGTTACTTCCTGTGACTGGAACACAGGCACTTCCTGTAAATGGAATGCAAAGTGAATGCCTGCTCCTACAGCTTTCAGCCAGCTATTTCCTGTCATCATGCTTATATTATGAATGCCTCCGTTTGTCTGCCATGCCTCCGACGATGTCACTCTTTGATGAAACATGTTAGGCGGTTCTGGATGACGCAGGCATGCTTTACTACCGCGGCTTTTAATTTGATTCATGCGCATTTATTCCTTGGGCATGTGAGTGTAACTTTTTATTCAATAAACCTTTATGTGTGAATGTATTACACCATTGCGGCACGCGCTTTCATTTCTCTGAGGTCACACTGTGCCGGCTTGTATGGGCCATTCTGCTGTCTGAGTCTGACTCCTGGAGCTGATCATATTCATGTGAGAGGAGAAGATTGTTTGTTCTCTGACTGGGACAGATAGTTTATCTTTTGGCTGCTTGCTGGCATTTTTGGCCCTTTATAATCTTAGAGCCCATACTCTCTGGTAAGCAGGATTGCCCCTTTTTGTGCACCAAAGTGATGAGTTGTTCCTTCATCCTCTCCACTTTAGATGGTGTCGGTTTCTTCACTCCTCTCTCTGCTGCCATGAATATGTACTTTGGACTATGATAGATGAACTTTTATATATGAACTAGCACTGCATTACTTTATTATTATTGCCCATATCATGGTCTTGCTAAAACCAGGCAAAGACCCCACCTATTGGGGCAGTTTTCAACCAATTTCTTTGCTCAACCTAGCCTCATCTCTCTCTTCCATCATGGATTTCACCTTACCAGACAAGTTTCATTACTGGCCAGAAGTCTGGGGACAACTCTCTGAGAACACTATCTCTTATAACCTACATGGGCAAAATAAAATTCCAGTCCATCCTGTTGTTGTCTATGGACACTGGAAAAGAGCTTGATAGGGTGGACTGTAATTACATTCTGACTGCTCTGTTTTTTAGACCTGGGACCTAAGATGCTGTATAGCATTGCAGTGTTACATGCCTCACCCACTGCCCAGATCTGTGTAAATGGCATGCTAAGTGAACTATTTACAGTAAACAATGGTACGTGATAGGGGTGTCCCTTTCACCTCTATTATTCACCATTTCCCTAGAAACTTTCCTCTCTACTGTTACTGTGATACATAGCTTCACGGTAGGTGACACAACCCATAAATATGCTGCATACTTAGACAAAATTTTATTTTATTTTATTATTAACAAACCTAGATTTCCCTCTCAAATTGAGTAGTTGCTTTCCCAACCTTCGTAGAGCATTCAAATTTCAAAATTAACCTAAATAATTCGGAAATATTAAATGTCTCTGTCCCTGCTTCAGAGGTTATACTCATTAAGCCACATTTCTGTTTTCAGTGGCAACCAAGCAGTTTAAAATACCTAAGCATTCAATGGACCACTCATTTATCAAATCTATTTAGATCCAATTACATCCCCATGTTGAACACCATCAAGAATGACTTCTGATTCTGGTCACCCCTCTGTCATTCCTGGCTAGGCAAAATCAACTTACCAAAATTAACATCCTACCCAAAGTTCTATTCCTGTCCCAAATTATACTTCTGGGTGTTCCTATATGTTTTACCTTTTATTCTTCATTTGCTTAAAACTCAAGTGTGCAATAGGAAACATCCAATAATCTCCTGGGTCTTTAGACCCAAAAGCACTAGTGACCTAATGCTTCTGGATTTTTAAAAAATACTTTAAAAAGTATTATCATGCACTTCTTTCAACTAGAATTGCTAACTGGAAGTAGGCCCAAGGTAGTAAGCTCTGGGTTAAGCTGGAATTGGACCTATATAATGCTGATCTCTCAATTATTTCCTGGATTCCTAGCTCTCATAGGTCTCTCTCAACATTAACCTCACCTCTGATAACATTGTCCTTATTCATCTGGGACATGCCACATTCATGTAATTACTGCATTTACAATTCATCCTTGATGTTTCTGTTAGATCATTATTATTTCCCGACCAGCCTTTTGGATAAAGGATATCACACTTGGCTACCACACCGTCTACTTCTATTCTATGAATATTCTAGACTCCGCTCTTATACCATTGGCAAATGTCATGGAACATCTCCTATAACGTCTATGGACAGATGATCCTACTCCCAATTAACAGTCTTTAACCACTTCACGTCTCCACTTTCTCTTTCTGTAGGGGTACCTCAAGGTTCTGTCCTCTGACCCCTTCTCTTCTCCATTTACACCTTCTCGCTTGGTCTGTTAATGAACTCCCATGGTTGCCAGTACCACCTCTATGCTGACGACACACAAATCTATCTCTCTACTCCTCACCTCATTCCTTGAGTCTCTTCTCGCATTACTAAATCACTAACCAACATATCAACATGGATGTCACACCACTTCCTCAAACTCAATCTTTCTAAGACCAATCTCATAATTTTTCCTCCAGCCCATACCCACCTGACTTCTCCATCAAGATCAATAATACAACCATCAGTCCCTCCCCTCATGCCAAGGTACTAGGTGTAATCCTAGACTCTGACCTGTCCTTTCAGCCCCAAATCCAATCACTATCCAAATTGTGGAGACTTCACCTCTGAAACATCTCCAAAATACACCCATTTATAAGTGTTGACACCACTAAGCAACTTATTTACTCCCTTGTTATCTCTCACCTTGACTATTGTAACTCCCTCCTCATTGGCCTAGCTTTCCACAAGCTATCCTCTCTTCAATCATGAATGCTGCTGCCAGACTCATCCATGTTACCAACTATTCAGTGTCCACTACTCTTCTCTGCCAATCCCTCCACTGGCTTCCCATTGCCCAAAGAATAACATTCAAAATACTAACAATAACCTACAAAGCCATTCACAATTCTGCTCCGAGCTACATCACCAGTCTTATCGCCAAATATCACCCAAACCATCCTCTCCGGAGAGAGAGAGATCTCCCCACCAAGGCAATGTTGAAGATATCCTTTGAGGCCACAGAGAAGGCCCGATGCCAGACATTTAGGTTCCAATCCAGGCCCAGCTCTCCTTCCCAATCCCTCATATACCGAGCTTTATCAGAAGAGGAGGCTAGGGATCAGTCTGACCACACCAGGTTTCTTGGTTAGCGATAAGGGAGAAGATCTTTTCTTCCAGATCGATCTAATGAAGTGGGCAATTTGTTGGAGCCTGAACCTGTGTTGCAATTTTTTTATGTCACATGGTATTTGCCCAGCAGTTTTTCAAACACAATTTTTTAAAATAGAATACACTTTAATGAATTTTTTTGCACACAAACACTATATAATACCCACATTTTTGTTAAAATATAAGGGTTGATGTTGCACAAAGTAAATAGATACCTAACATGTCTCACTTTAAAATTGCATACGCCCGTGGAATGGCGAAAACCTTTACAGGTTACCAGTTTAGAGTTACATAGGAGAAATGATAAACCCCTCTGCCCGCAGACCCCCCACAACTACAGTCCAGGGTTGTGGGGAAGACACCCTTGTCCCCATAAACATGGGGATAAGGAGCTTTGGGTTGGGGAACAGAGCCCCCCTGCCCCAAAGCACCCCCCATGATGAGGGCATGAGGCCTGGTATGGTTCAGGAGGGGGACGTTCACTCACCCCCCTTCCTGATCTGCCAGGCTGCATGCCCGGATAAGGGTCTGTTATGGATTTGGGGGGGACACCACACAGTTTTTTTTTTAATTTTAGCATGGGATTCCCCTTAAAATAAATACCAGACTTGAAGGGGAGGGGGACCCCACGCCGTTTTTTCTTTATTTTTTTTAAATAGCCAGGTGTCGGAAATAGCAACCACGAGTCAATTTAAATGTGATTTGACTGTTTTTTTTCCCTTAGAAATGTCATTTTTGTTGAAAGTGGTTGTAAAGTATCATGGTTTTTCACCTTAATGCTTTCTATGCATTAAGGTGAAAAACCTTTTCTCAATAGTGACCCCCCCCCAAAGCCCCCCTTTTACTTACCTGAGCCCGTTCTTTCCAGCGGCGGCTATGAGCAATCCACTCCCTCTGGTGTCTCGGGTCCTCATTGGCTGGATTGATAGCAAGGGAGCCATTAGCTCCCGCTGCTGTCAATCAGGTCCAGTGACACAGGGGACGGGGGGCAGGGCCGAG
Organism: Glandirana rugosa; assembly: GCA_018402905.1. Lineage (NCBI taxonomy): Eukaryota > Metazoa > Chordata > Amphibia > Anura > Ranidae > Glandirana > Glandirana rugosa. The sequence continues at coordinate 441,989 of BLSH010316396.1, forward strand.
TCCCGCTGTTTGTGTGAATACACGCAAACAGCAGGACACGGGTGAGCACCTGCACGTGTGACCCCCCCCCAGGGAAGCTTTTCCTGACGGGTCACTGGATGTGAAGAAGGTTCGGGGCCACTCTGTGCAAAACGACTGCACAGAGGAGGTAAGTATGACATGTTTGTTATTTTAAAGAAAAAAAAACAAAGCTTTACAATCACTTTAAGCATGTTCTATACATGTTACAGATGTGCCACTTTACAGGCAGACTAAGGGGACCCCCCCCCCAGGCACTATATTTAAAGGAAATTTTCATTTTTATTGTTTCACTTTAAAGCCTCGTACACACGGGACAACGATCGCATTCAACACGTCGTACTCACGACCGTTGTATGCAAAATCGATCATTCGTAAGCGTGATTTCAACAGTCGAACATACGACGGTCGTACTTGGGAGTTGTATGAGCAGACTACAAAACTTGGTCGTACCAACAAGCTCGCATACGACCGTTGTATCGTGTGTAGAGCAGTTGGGTACAACAAGTTGTATTGTGCTAAACACGCATGCGCCAAATCCACTTCACCTAACACGAAATTAGATGAAGGAGCCCAAAGGGTGACGCTACGATACCAGCACTTCCTCTTTATACGCTCATTCGCGTCATCACGTTCGGCCGGCCGCATGTTGTTTGTACGACCGTCGGGTGCACGTCAGTATGCTACATACAACAGCCAACGTACGATTCGACACGGTCGTACGTACGATCGTCGTCCTGTGTGTACGGGGCATAAGAATCATTAAAATCACAGCTCCTGAAAAAACTATCATTTTTAAAAACATTTTTTGCATTGATACATGTCCATCAAGGCAGTACCCAGACCCCCATATCCCTTTTATGGACAATTACGTGCATATAAGCCTTCAAAATGGGCACTTTTGATTTCTCATGTTCGGCTCCCATAGACTTCACTGGAGTTTGCAGTTTGGGGCAGAATTTTACCCTGTTCGAGAGTTCTGCTGTGAACCACACAGGGGGGGATGTTCAGCCCATCTCTAATCACCATGTCTATAGGTGATTTTAACCCTGACAAAAAGAATTACACGTGTTGCAATATTTTCTAAAACAAGTTTGATATTTTTGGGACATTTCAGAAAAAGTCTGGAAAAGTAAAATATTAGGCCTCAAACACAAGGCATATGAAAAAAAATAAGCAAAACAACATAAAAACATTCCTCTGCTATTTTTTAACCTGAAAATGCTGGCGTCAAAAACGCCAGTTAACACCGATACAGGGTTAGTGGGCGTTTTGCCGGCTCAGCGTCAAAAACGGCCAAAACACTACAGCCTCGGAACATGCTGGTCCCGCGTTCTATTTACAGCTCACTAACGCCGACGCCTTCTACAGCTCAAAAACGTCAGCGTTTTTATGGGGCTATTAAATAACATGGAGAGCTGCAAAAAACACTAAAAAAGGTGGCTGTAAAAAACGCCCGTGTGTACAAGGCCTAAAGAATAGTTGCTAACTTACAGATCCATGACAAAATATCATCCTAAAAAATACTTTCTTTACAAAATATCCTATTGACAAAAAGAGGTTTAACCACTTCCATACCGGGCCTATTCTGGCACTGCTCTCCTACATGTAAAAATATTTTTTTTTTTTGCTAGAAAATTACTCAGAACCCCCAAACATTATATATGTTTTTTAGCTCTAGGGAATAAAATGATGATTGTTGCAACTTTTTATGTCACAAGTTATTTGTGCAGGAATTTTTCAAACGCTTTTTTTTGGGGAAAAAACTGTTTCACGGCTTAAAAAAAAACAAAACAAAGTTAGCCCAGTTTTTGTATAATGTGAAAGATGTTATGCCCAGTAAATAGATGCCTAACATGCTTTAAAATTGCGCACATGGGGGCATGGCCTGACGTGGAGCGAGACAGCAGCTTAATCCCGGAGCTCCGCTTCTAAGGGGACCTAGCGACTCACAGCAGCCTCATCGGGAGACACGGAACCCAACAGACAGGACCGTGGAGCATGGGGAGATCCAGCAGGACACAGTGACCATGTCCTGAAAGAGGAAGGAGGACAGGAAACTCCACCGTCTCACGGACGACTTCTACCAGAATGGGAGCCAAAGTGGCGCCACGGCCTCCAACACCCACGCTGTAAAACATGTGATACAGACCTCCAGCAAAGGCATTCGACCTCCAAATGGTGAGACACCCACCACTCGGCGCTCCTACCCTCCCACACCATCCACCGGTAGCCCGGCCAAGGCTAAATTTAGACTGAATGGAGCTGGATCCAGTCCGGCCTTGAGCCCGGCCACAGGCCCAGGGGAAGACACAAGGGAGCTGCCAGATTTGATCGAATCCTTCCCCACACTCAACATGCCAGTGGTAGACACTGTATTAAAGGAGATGCTAGTATCTTTGAGAAGCACACTACAAGCAGATCTGGCCACATGTATGCAGAGATTTAATCAAGACATTTAAGCTGTGGAAACAAGGGTGGACCACATTGAATCTGAAATGGAGGAATATGCCTCCACCATTAACTATCTGGTGGATGCCAATGAGGAGGGGGAAAATGAGTCTGAATGGATCAAAGATAAAGTTAGCCGACATGGAAGATAGGGGGAGAAGAAACAACTTAATAAGGGGGTCATCACGGGGGTGTGGTCTGGAGTGTGATGTGAGCAAATGTGTGTCGAGAGAGCTCCGACCCAACATACTCCTGTACCGCTAATCCTACAATTATTTTGGTCTCCCACATCACCCCTGACTCACCCAAGGTACCTGGGATGGTACGGAACATGTCGCCGCCAAAAACAGCCAAAGAAGCGGCCGCCAAACTGGCTAAGTACAAGCTGCAGGAGATCAGCAGGCCTAAAATGGCGCCAGCCCCTCCCCTGAAGCGGAGCCCACGGCATCGGAGCTCAGGGTCCTGGAAGCCATAGCACAGTGTCAGGGCACCCTGACAACGAAGATAGAGGAGGTCAAAATCGATATCTCCCTGATCCAGCAGGACTTATCATCGCTCCGGGATCAGGTGGCAGAGGCTGAGGCCCGGATTAGCTCGGTGGAAGATAACCTCCACTCCCTGCAGCATGACAAAGAGGAGATGCAGCGCCGTATACAGCAACTCACAAGCAAGCAGGATGACATGGAAAATCGCTTGAGAAGGTGCAATCTCCGCTTTGTTGGCCTGCCAGAGGCAGCGAAAGGTAAGGACCCGGCTGGGTTCCTTGAACAGCTCCTTATCACCACCTATGGGCGTGAGGCCTTCTCGGTCATGTTTGCCATTGAACGAGCGCATCGTATTCCGACCAAGCCACCCCTGAAGGAGGCTCCCCCCTGCAACTTCAAAGACCGGGATGCCATGCTGCAGCTGACACGTGAACGCGGCAACATACCATACACAAATGTGCACATTGCGGCCTTCCCAGACTTCTCCAACGAGGTACAGAAACATCACGCACAGTTCCAGGAGGTCAAGAGAAGGCTTCGAGTACTGCATCTCAAATACGCCTTGCTGTACCCGGCCCATCTGAGGGTGGAAGTAGACGGCAAGGCGCAATTCTTCGAGACCCCTGAGATGACAACAGACTGGCAAGATCTCAGAGATGGCCCTGCTTAATCCTTCCCAATGCCGGAACCCTGGACCGAATAACATGCTGTACTGTAAGTGACTTCCTTCTGTTCCCCTACATGTTTCCTCTAGGTCCAAGACCCTGGCCATAGCCTGTAAACTATATGCTGGCAGACACGTACAGAGGCCTGGGCTTGGGTAAAAGTTGATACTTCCTTCTCCCCCGTAACCTCGTGTGGCGGGTGAGACAACACCCCCGGGAACAAATATTCTCTGATGAACAACTTGGGTGACCATACAGTTATCCGTGTGTAATCACCATAATATTATTCAGATTACTCTCGAGATCAGACCACCCACCAATCCACACCGGTGGACCGCCATCCCCAGAGAGGATGTCGCCCCCCCCTCAACACAGGGACACTGTTTTTTGTTATGTTTTCTGTTTTCCTTTACCCTTCTTTTTTGTTGGGCCTAACTCGTGTTTGAGCCCGTGTTGCACCAGGATGGTAAGTCTCCCTGAACGGCTCAGAAAGCAAAGATTGGAGTTATGGCCACTCCCAGGGACTGTACTTCCAATATTCTTCACATGCTGGAACAAGTTTGAGTTCTATGTTGTTCTGGGACATATGCTCGCATCAGGTTGGGGAGATGCCAAGCTGGGTGGGGGGCAAGAAATGGAACGTGGTGGACATGTTAGTCCACTGCAGCTGCCATTAGCATTTAACAGTATGCAAAATGTATTGTATGGAAAGTTGTGTTACATGTGTATTCATTCACTGTGTGCTTATATGATAGATATCTGTTATATAAGAGTGCTGCACGGTCCTGCTGACGCTCTGTGGGTCCGTCTGTTTTCTAAACAATTGCGCATACCTTATTCCCCAGTTACATCATGGGTCCTTTAAAAGTGCTTACATGGAATGTCAGAGGCCTCCGTGACAAAATCAAACGGACAGCTGTCCTGTCGTCCCTTAAAGCCCAAAAGGCTGATATTATTGCACTAGTGGAGACACATGTCACGGGTCACCTGCAGATGGCGCTGAGACGGCCCTGGGTGGGTTGGGCATTTCACTCGACCCACTCGCAGTATTCTAGGGGAGTCTCCGTGTTGATTGGCAAGGGTGTGCAGTTTGAGTTGCTGGACATACGGACTGATACATAGGGTCAATATGTATTTTTATCCGCTACAATTAGGGAATCTCCCCTGTTGATACTGGCATGTTACATCCCCCCATATGACTCGACGGTGGTAAAGAAGGGCTTGGCATTTATCTGGATGGAGGACTTTAATATGGTACCCATCCAGGCTCTAGATAGACTTAGGGTGACTGGAGCAGGGACACTATCCTAGGATCCTACCCAGATTAGCCATCTGATGGAGGAATTCGCTCTCACAGACACTTGGAGGCACTTATATCCCACAGCAAAATCGTTTTCATGCTTCTCCACCACCCACGATACACTTTCTAGGATTGACCTAATATTCCTATCCACGACGCTACTGCCAAAGCTAGTGGCTGCGGGCATTACGCCCCGGCACTTATACGACCATGCCCCAAACTGGATAACCCTGCAACTATATGATGACCGCACAGCAGCCCAATGGCGATTGAACCCCTACTAGCTGTCGGCCCTGGAGGTTCAATCTGACATAGCTAGTGACTTTCAGTTTTTCCTTGAAATCAATCAGCAGAGTTCCTCAATGGGGTGGTATGGGAGGCATTTAAGGCACGCGCCCGATTGGTGCTGTCCACATGTATTAATAGGCACAACACTAAATTAGCCCTGCAACAGGCCACGGACCACCTTCAGGGGCTGGAGACCACTTTCGATTGGTGGCGCAGCTCCACAGAGCAAGCAAGGCAGCACCTGTTTTTTACCAGGCAGCGAGTTTTCAAGCATGGGGAGCGGGCGGGAAAGTTGTTGGCATACCTGGCCCGTTTAGACACGACCCCCCCGGTGGTGGTGTCTCTGATCATGCCAGGGGGAGAACGAGTCACTACACCCCAACAGGTCACTGGCAAATTTAGAAGGTATTATGCGGACATTATGAGTACCGCAGAGTACCTGTGGGACATACCCCTCCCACAACTATCAGGGGAGCAGATGAGGCTCCTAGAAGCCTCTATTACCTCTGATGACGTCTCCACTGCCATCTCCCAACTGGCCATATCTAAAGCAGCCAGTATGGATGGATTACCCCTCAAATTCTCTGCGACATACGCAGATCTAATAACAGAAAAATTAGAAGTGCTTTACCAGCACATATTTGATACAGGGCAACTACCTGGGTCCATGCAGAAGGCTAAAATAATCATCATCCCAAAGCCAGGAAAGGACCCCCAATCCCCTGAATCCTATAGACCAATTTCACTGCTCCAAGTAGATGTAAAGATCCTGGCCAAAGTATTGGCGCCCCGCCTAAACCGGGTGATCCTGTCCCTGATCCATACTGATCAGACAGGCTTCATGCCTGGCAAAAACACAGCCATGAACATCCAGAGACTTTTTCTGAACATCCAGGCCTCTCATGATAACGCTGGCTCCAGGGTGTTTGTTGCCCTGGATGCTGCTAAAGCCTTTAATTCCGTGGAGTGGGAGTTTCTCTAGACTTGTTTGCAACGCTTTGGCTTTGGTCCAAAGTTCATAAAGTGGGTCCAGCTACTCTATCAATCCCCCAGAGCAAGGGTGCTGGTGAATGGGTGCCTGTCTTACGATTTCCCTCTTGGTGATTTCCCCCCCTGTTATACGCCCTGGGGGTAGAGCCAATGGCATCTGCTATAAGAGCTAATGGGAGAATACTGGGATTAAGAGTTGGGGACTTTGAAGAAAAGATTGGCCTTTATGCGGATGACATGGTCTTGTATCTGGTGGATTCCCACCGCTCCCTTGCTGAAGCCCTGTCTACCATTGAAACCATGGGACAACATTCCAGGCTACGCATAAATTAGGATAAATCCCAAATTTTACCCCTGGATCACTTCCCGCCACCCCCCCTCGTGTCCCGAGATTCCACTCCCGCTGCGTAGGGTGGCCTCCATCAAATACCTTGGAATAATGGTCACTAGATCTCTGGCTGACTATACCCCACTGAACCTGGAACCTCTATACAATCTGCTTAAAACTAAGACTCAAATCTGGGCCAGGCTCCCCTTGGGAGTAAGTGGTCCCCTTCCTATATATACAAAATTCTTTAAAACCCTTGACTCCATAATCAACTCATTCGTGTGGGGATCCTATAGACACAAACTTTCATGGCTGACCCTGAAGAATCCCACTGACTTGGGTGGGATGGCCCTTCCGGATTTTCAGGCCTATTACTTGGCGGCGCAGGCATCCCACTTCTATCACCTTCTGAAAACTGATCTCCCCCGATACACTTCTCTACTGAGCCCTAGGCCTAATGACCCAGCTTATACCCCACTCCAGAATATACTGTGTGATGTTGCACACCCCGCTCGCCCCAAGTCCACCCCGGGCATGAATTTCCATCACTGATATGTTTGGAGATGGATTGTCAAACTCACAAACTACCCACCCTATCATGCGTATACACCTCTTTGGCACAATAAAGACCTGCCTGAGATACTTAAGATCCCTGATCCTAAACTTTGGACAGACCAGGATGTAATATACCTTCACCATGTCCTGACCTCCTAGTTGACTAAAGACATTTCAGTAGTTAAAAACTGAGTTTGCCCTCCCAATACATTATTCTTCAGGTTTCTTCAATTGAGGCATGCCCTTAAAGCACAATTCCCTGGAGGTTACCCAGCTATGACTGTCCCAGATGTGATCACTGTAGTACAGAGTGAAGACTCATCAAAACTAACTTCCAACCTCTATGCAACCATACGCCTCCCCGCCACTACTACCTTAACGTACAACCTTAAAACAAAATGGGAAACAGATCTGGGTGCCATCCAGGATGAGGACTGGGAAGAAATAATGGATGGTGTTCGACTAGTGTCCCCCAGACTTCCAGACCGACTTACCCAACTCTATATTATGCACAGAACATATCTTACTCCCCAAAGACCTTCCAGATACAGACCGGATAGCGACCCTGTGTGTCCCAGGTGTGGTCTCGAGGTGGGGACATTCTACCATATGATATGGACCTGCCCCGACATCCAGACCTTATGGACCCAGGCTATACGATTCCTACACGACGAGATGGGATCCCCAGCAACTTTAGACCCCAAACTATGTCTACTGGGTTTGTTGCCGAGCGTAGATACGGACAAGTACACGGCCACTTTTCTGAGGTAGACTTTATTCCTCGTCAGGAAAACGATAGCTAGGGCATGGCTGAGACGTAATTCCCCAATGATACAAGATTGGATGAGGGAAGTCAACAATATCCTACCATATAAGAAAATCATATACGAGCATCGTGGATGTCCGCTAAAGTATTCCAAGATCTGGGACAGATGGCTGTCCACCCCGGATACATGTCATAATGTATAAAATAAGCCTGGACCGAATTCTGTACTTATAGTCCTAATGTTCACTGTTTGGTATGAACAGCACTGTATGATGTATATAAGACACTGTTATATTGTTTAAGATATACTATCTATGAACAAATTTCATGGACGCAATGTATGTCATTCTTCTGTGTACTGCAGCTTTCTCTTTTCATAATAAACTTGGTTATTGATTTAAAAAAAAAATAAGAAGGGTCCCCGAATCAGATCAGCAATCAGAGCTACGCCAGTATGCGGTGGATCTGTTTAAATCCCTTATCCCCTGTCTTTCAGATATAGAGGTCACCATTGACTGTATCCACAGGCTACCCAAACCTGCGCACCTTTCGGATCAGATACCCAGAGATGTGCTCCTGTGCCTCCATTTTTTTCACATAAAAGAATCCCTGATGACGGTAATGCGTAAACAAGAAAACATACCTAATCAATACCAAAACTTACAGTTGTTTGCGCATCTGTCACAATATACATTACAAAAAAGAAATAACCTGAATACAGTGGCAAAAATCCTCAGAAACCATAACATATCCTACAGGTGGGGTTTCCCTGCCAGAATCTCTATAACCAAAGATGGGCACAACCACATTGTGAACAACCTAGACAAGTGGCTTGCATTACTGAAGGAATGGGGACTACTACCAGACCCTACAGAACTTGACAACAATTCCCCAAACCAGATCCGACAAGTGGAGCCTGAATGGAAAACTGTCACCGCAAGGAACGCAAAATCCCATAACCAATCCTAAATGAGGTATACAAAATTCTCTAGCTCCAGACTCCTAGAAGGCAAAACAGCTCCTAGGCTTGAACTCTTTCCCCCTAAATAATTGCACAGCTATACGCTGTTATTGGAACTCATTTCAATACATGTTACTTTTCTCAGTTATACCATCCCAAATTGGATGGCATCATAACTCACTAATTGACCCCTCAGGCAGATACTTAATTCTGGTCTGTGATCTGGACACTATTACTTAAACAATAGTTAATGTGTACTCTCTGAATAAACGCCAACTACACTTTTTCAGTAAACCTGATGAAAAAAAGTCTGCACAATCCAAAAAGGATTACTGGTCCTCTGTGGGGATTTCAACATGGTCCCTGACCCCAGCATGGACTCCACATCCAACAGCAAGCACCCAGGACCAACACTACAACCCACCCTTCACATACATGACCTTTTTGACACATGGAGATGTATGCATGCTAATGAAAGGGACTATTCCTTCTTCTCGCCGCTACACCAAATATATATCTGAATAGACCTTTTCCTTGTGGATATTTACATTATGTCCAAAATCAAAGACGAGTCAGTCAACCTCATAACGTGGTCCGACCATGCCTCTATCTCCCTGACCATTGACCACCTGACTTCTTCAGCTTCTTGCCCAATATGGAAATTGAACACATTTCTCCTCCAGAAGGCAACTACCAAGCAAGCAGTGGAGGAACATCTCGTCATTTTTTCGCCGATAATTCAGGAACTCAGTTCAGGACATCTTCATGCTGTGGAATGCCCACAAGGCATATATTAGGGGTATCTGTATACAACTAGGCACGAGGGGTAGGAGGCTGCAACAGAAACAAATTAAAGAGATAACCAACAAAATAGCAACACTGTACCCCCAAAATAAACGTAATGTCACCCCAGCCGTGTCCCAGAAATTGAACCAACTGAGGCATGACCTCAGGCTCCTCCTGCTGGAGGAGTTTGAGAAGTCATCTAAAAAAATAAAAATGGCATATTACACTAACGACAACAAGGCAGGGAAAATGCTAGCACAAAAAGAGACCAAAGGTATAAAACCAAAGTCCCATATATCATTCACCCACATACCAAAGCTATGGAATTTCATCCACAAAAAATTGCAGATGCATTTAGTCATTATTATGGGACCTTGTACAACCTGAAAAATTACCAAAATACCTTCCAACCCAACCCTGAATTAATTACCCAGTTTTTGAACCAGCTACATATTCCAAAATTATCCCAAGATTAACTACAAAGCCTCAATCTCCCCTTCACCTCTATGGAGATCCATAGCTATAGACAAGTTCCCAAGACTAGACAGGTTCAGCGGTGACTATTACAAATCTTTTAAACAGATCCTGACACCTTATTTAACCCAAGTTTTCAACGCTGCTTCAAGGATCCGGATTCACCTCAAAATTTTAGACCAATATCTCTCCTTAATACGGATTTAAAGCTCTATACCTAACTATTAGCCCACCGCCTAGAAAACATAATGCCCTTATTTATCCACCCCGACCAAACGGGATTTACCAAGGTTGTCAAACCTCGGATGCTACTCGGCAGCTAACAAACATCCTGCACCTGGCTAGGGTCATGAAAAGGCCTTCTCTGCTCCTAGCTTTGGATGCAAAGAAGGCCTTTGACTGGGTTCACTGGCTGTATCTGAGGAAGGTCTTGGAGGCCTTCGGGTTCACTGGAGCAATAGTATTGGCCATTATGGCTTTGTACTCTAACCCAACGGCACAGGTGTTTAAAGCGGGCACCCTGTCCTCCCCTTTCTCTATTTCGAATGGAACGAGGCAGGGGTGTCCGCTGTCCCCACTTATATTTAACCTGTTCATGGAACCTTTAGCCATCTACATCAGATCCCAACCAGATATTCAAGCATTCGTGTTACCCAATTCTTCACATACCATTAGCTTGTTCGCTGATGACATTATCTTAATTATAACGAATGTGGAGCCTTCCCTGGCGGCAGTGCATGAAGCCTTAAGACTGTTTAATAAATTGTCTTATTACAAGGTGAAAGAAAGCAAATCAAATATATATTAGGACTTGGCATATAAGTTTCCCTGAAGCAGGATCTCGGTACACGGTTTCCATACATATGGAGTAAACAGAGCATAAAGTACTTAGGCATACAGCTAACATCCACAGTAGACCAATTAGTAGAGACCAACTACACCCCTTTCCTCATTAAAATAAAATAGCCAAAATGGAACTATCATGGTCAGGTAGGCTAGCCGCCTTTTAAAATGTTGGTGTTGTCCCAACTCATCTATCTTTTCAGGACCCTACCAATAATTGTCCCTGATTCCTTCTTCTCCAAAGCCCAATCGATAGTCAACAAACCTCTGGCAGGGCAGAAGAGCAAGATATGCAAAAGACTGATCAAGGCAAGGAAGGCGGGAGGGGAGGGTCATGTCCTCATAAGACTGCTATACGGCTGCAGTATTAGCGTAACTAAAACCTTGGTTCCCTAACCCCAGTAGACCTAGGTGGACAGAACTAGTAGAGTTTAATTGTCCTAACAGCAACCTAGAGGTCGTGCTCCTGACGAGTACTTTTAAACAGAATCTACCTAACACACTTTCCACCACTATGCTTGCGGCGTAGAGATCGCTACTTTCCATGCCCTTGGAAGGCCACCAAATGACCACTCTGTCCCCTAGTAACACGAGCCTTCACTTGCTTATCCCAGACTTAAGGATCTCCCTTTGGTTAACCAAAGGGATTAAAACAATTGGCGACATATTGATAGTTACATCACCTAAAACATTTAGAGCGGTCCAAGTAGAGTTTGGATTGGAGGACTCTGAGTTCTACAGATACTCCCAGGTCTCCCACTTACTGAACTCAATGCCAAATACAGATATTGCTCTTCCTTGGAAGGTGGTCTCATATCTTGCATCACATAATAACCACATAAAAGGCATTTGCCTATATTATAACTTTCTGAGCCAAAGAGAAATCTTTACTAAATCTTCACTTATCCTGTCATGGGAACACAACATAAGTACAACATATACAGAGAAACAATGGCAGAAGGCACTTACTACAACCTAAGGATCAACTAAATGTGTCAAGCTCTGGGAACTTAATCAAAAAATCTTAATTAGGTGGTACCTTACTCCCTCAAAACTAGCTATTTTCAACACCCACAGTCCACCCCCCCCCCCCCAATGCTGGAGAAAATGTAGCAACAGGGGCACGCTGATCGACATGCTTTGGGAATGCCCAAAAATACACAATTTCTGCAAAGAAGTATTCCACACAATCGACAGGGTGTTAGGGGTTAAACTTCGCAGATCCCCAGGGGTAGCGTTATTCTCCCTGGGTTTAGATTCAACCCATGCAGGAATGAAAGATATCATATCCCACACTCTTCTGAGCGCCAAACTAACTTTGACAAGGCACTGGATGTCCCCAGACCCCCCCAAAATCACTGAAGTTAAACAAACCACAAACCTACATGCAAATTATGAGATTATGTTTGCCTCATCACAGGGCAGATACATGGTATGGCACCAACGTTGGAGGCCGTGGACTGACTGGTATAAGGCTAACCAGGCCCAGAATATAGCATCCCACCCTAACTCTGATGCTAAGGTTGACTCTTCTGAGGTGCATCCCAGCGACCTACTGTGCTCCTTACAACCCTACTCTTTCCTCCCCTTTTCACCCAGTTCCTTTCTCTCCCCACAAGTTGAGCCACATGCATGGGTTTACTAAAGGAAAATGTGCATCGATAATTTATTGTAAACACTGCCTTTCTCGTCCAGTGGGGGCTGTTGGTGGTGCTGGTCTGAGGCCCTAGTCCACAGCTTGATCCCATATTGGGGTGGGCGGAGCTGTGGGGTGGTGCTGGGGCAGCTCTAGGCTGGAACACACACTCTTGAGCCTTGGGCATTGGACCCTATACCTTTTTGTTATGGATATCCGTAATGCTTCTGTGCTACTTGGGTTCAATGATGTTGGGTCTTCTCCATATTATGTTCAATGTGAATACTATTACCAAACATTTATATACCATATATACTCGGGTATAAGCCGAGTTTTTTGGCACATTTTTTGTGCTGAAAAAGACCCCCCTCGGCTTATACCCGAGTCAGTGTCTGTGGCTGATCAGTAGTTTCACATTAAACAGCCGTGCTGCTTCTAAGAGCCGTTCTGTGCTTGTAACTGTGACTAAACACATTGGAATGTGGAGAATGCTGAGAGAGGTGTCAGATTTTCAGCTTGATGTCGGCAGGTGGGTGGGACAAGCTGATGTTAGCTGTTCAGTCCCGCCCACCTCCTGATCTCAGTGAAGAGCTGCAGCTCTCTCTCAGCATTCTCTACATTCCAATGTGTTTAGTCACAGTTACAAGCACAGAATGGCTCTTAGAAGCAGCGCAGCTCTGTTTAATGTGAAACTACCTTACTCATCCCTTATGTGTTCTGGCTACAGTCCCTGTGTCCTGGCTACAGTCCCTGTGTCCTGGCTAAAATCCCTGTGTCCTGGCTAAAATCCCTGTGTCCTGGCTACAATCCCTGTGTTCTGGCTACAATCCCTGTGTTCTGGCTACAGTCTCTGTGTCCTGGCTAAAATCCCTGTGTCCTGGCTACAATCCCTGTGTTCTGGCTACAGTCTCTGTGTCCTGGATAAAATCCCTGTGTCCTGGCTACAATCCCTGTGTTCTGGCTCCCTGTTCCTGTGTTCTGGATAAAATCCCTGTGTTCTGGCTACAGTCTCTGTGTCCTGGATAAAATCCCTGCGTCCTGGATAAAATCCCTGTGTCCTGGATAAAATCCCTGTGTCCAGGCTAATATCCCTGTGTCCAGGCTACAATCCCTGTGTCCTGGCTAATATCCCTGTGTCCTGGCTAATATCCCTGTGTCCTGGCTAATATCCTTGTGTCCTGGCTAATATCCCTGTGTCCTGGCTAATATCCCTGTGTCCTGGCTACAATCCTTGTGTCCTGGCTAATATCCCTGTGTTCTGGCTCCCTGTCCCTGTGTTCTGGCTAATATCCATGTGTCCTGGCTAATATCCCTGTGTTCTGGCTCCCTGTCCCCGTGTCCTGGCTAAAATCCCTGTGTCCTGGCTAATATCCCTGTGTTCTGGCTCCCTGTCCCTGTGTTCTGGTTGCTGCATTTCCCACCCTAGGCTTATACGCGGGTCATTACGTTTTCCCATTTTTTTTAGGCAAAAATAGGGGGTCGGCTTAAACACGGGTCGACTTATACACGAGTATATACGGTAATTGACAGTTACTTTCTTTTGGCTTGCTCCTATGTATGTGAACGTTATATGTATAAATTCTATGAAAGCTATTGAAACTAAAATTGTGCACACGCGTGGAATGTACCAAAGGTTGGTACTTAACCAATTGACCACTGGGCACTTAAACCCCCTTAACAACCAGACCAATTTTCAGCTTTCGGCGCTCTCACATTTTGAATGACAATTACTCAGTCATGCAACACTGTACCCATATGACATTTTTGTCTTTTTTTTTCACACAAATAGAGCTCTCTTTTGGTGGTATTTAATCACCGCTGGTTTGTTTTATTTTTTGTGCTATAATTAAAAAAAGACCAAAACATTTTGTAAAAAAAATAATGCATTTTTCTTCGTTTGTTATAAAATTTTGCAAATTAGTAATTTTTCTTCATACATTTTGGCCAAAATTTATACTGCTACATATCTATGGTAAAAAAAAAATCAGTGTATATTATTTGGTGTTTGTAAAAGTTATAGAGTCTACAAGCTATGGTGCCAATCACTGAAAATTGATCGCACCTGATGTACTGACGGACATTTCTTGGGACCCTAACCCCAAAGTACAAATACCCCCCAAATGACCCCCTTTTTGGAAAGTAGACATTCCAAGGTATTTAGTAAGAGGTATGGTAAATTTTTTGAAGTTGTAATTTTTTCCCACAATTCTTTGCAAAATGAAGATTTTTTTTTTTCGTCTTTTTTTTTTTATTGCAAAAATTGTCATATATGTGTGTGTGTATGTGTGTGTGTGTGTGTATATATATATATATATATATATCTATATATTTATTATTTCTCACACCCAGCATATGCATACCACAACTTACACCACAAAATACATTGTACTACTCTCCCCGAGTATGGTGACTTTTACACAGCCTGGCCACATACAGAGGCCCAACATGCAGGGAGAACCATCAGGCATTCTAGGAGCATAAATTACACATCTAATTTCCTGACTACCTCTTGCCCTTTTGAAGGCCCTGGAGCACCAGGACAATTGAAACGCCCAAAAAATGACCCCGTTTTGGAAAGCAAACACCCCAATGTATATTCTAGGAAGCATAATGAGTCTGTTGAACGTGTCATTTTTTTCCACAAGTTTTTGGAAAATGTGGAAAGAAAATGAAAACACATTTTTTTTTGTACACAAAGTTGTCCATTTATACAATATTTCTAACACATAACATGTACATAGCAAAAATTACACCCCAAAATATATTCTGCTACTCCTCCCAAGTATGGTGATACCACATGTGTGACACTTTTACACAGCCTGGCCACATACAGAGGTCCAACATTCAGGGAGCACCATCAGGGTTTCTAGGGGTATACATTTCAAATCAAATTTGACTAACTATGACACTATTGTGAGGCACTGTAGTGGCATGGATAGGCACTGTAGTGGCATGGATGGGCACTTTGGTGGCATGGCTGTGTCATGGATGCTAACTGATGTGGTATGGATGGGCATGAATGAGGCACAAATGAGCCGTGGATGGGGATGGATGAGCTGTGGATGGGGATGACTGAGCACAGATGGGGATGACTGAGCATGAATGGGGATAGATGAGCATGGATGGGGATGACTGAGCATGGATGGGGATGACTGAGCACAGAAGAGGATGCCTGAGCATGGATGAGGATGACTGAGCATGGATGAGGATGCGTGAACACGGATGGGGATGACTGAGCATGGATGGGTGGGTGAGCATGGCTGGGCAGGTGAGCATGGATGGATGGATGGGTGAGCATGGATTCATAGGTGAGCATGGGTGGGTGGATGAGCATGGATGGCTGAATGGGTGAGCATGGATGGCTAGATGGATGAGGATGACTGGATGGATGAGCATGGATGGATGGCTGGGTGGGTGAGCATGGATGGCTGGCTGGGTGAGGATGGCTGACTGGGTGAGCATGGATGGATGGATGGGGTGTAGCATGGCACATAGAAATGCTGTGGGCACTACACATCCTGCCCACAGCATTGTTGCATTGATCTCTCCCCCCTCCTCTCACACTGCACCGATCAGTGCGGAGAAGGGAGAGAAAAGTCAGAACTTCTGCCAGCTTGTTTACATCTGATCGCTCATCATTTGATATCACGATCACGACCACAATCACGTGGTAAAAGGCTGCTGCGAGTGGCAATTCACCTCCATCCGCGAAGCTCCGGGTCCCCCGGACCCCACAGTCATGGATTCTCCCGGGTGCACCCCCGAGTGGGCGTGCGGGACGCGCATTCATGGGAGGATGTCACTGTATGCCCTCCCAGAATTAAGCACCCTCCCTGTAGCCATCATTTGGCTATGGGACCGTTGTTAAGTGGTTAAAAATCTCCATAGGCAACACTTTAAATTTTTTTACAAGTTACCAGTTTAGAGTTACAGAGGTCTAGTGCTAGAATTGTTGCTCTTGCTCTAACGCACGCATTGATACCTCACATGTGTAGTTTGAACACCATTTACATATGTGGGTGGGACAAGCACACAGGGACGGTGCGTTTTAAATTTTTTTTATTGTTTATTTTATCTTTTTTTTTTTTTTTTTAATGTCTCTTTAAATTTTTTTTCCTGATCACTTTTATTCCTATTACAAGGAATGTAAACATCCCCTGTAATAGAAATAGTGTGTGACAGGTACTCTTTATGGTGAGATCTGGGGTCAATGAAACCCCACATCTCTCCTCCAGGCTGAAAAGACCAATATAAAAAATTAACTCTTTTGGTCTTTCCAGCCGCGTCCACGGCTTTGTTTACTAAAATCGACCCGGATGTGATGTCATAACGGCGTGCCCGGGCCTCCGAGGATCATAGAGATGACTGGTGACCAAATGGTCACCAGTCATCTCCCTGATCAACTTCCAGCAGTGATTAATTCATTCTCCAGGCCGCCAATTGTACGGGGGGCCCAAAGAAGCACCGGGTGGGCTGTACGGACCAGACCAGAGAAGCTCCCCTCCTGCCATATAAGAATGATCAAGAGGCTGAACTGCCAATATTATCATTCCTATGGTGCACAGAATCGCCTGCCAAAAAAGAATATATCTCACTGATGCCTACAGCTGCAGGCAGAGGCGGCTCTAGGCTTTGTGTGAGGCCTTAGGGAAATCTTAGACATGAGGCCCCACTCACGCCCATAATGGGAAAAATAATTCAAGCGATAAAATTTAACTGTATAAATTGCATAAATTAAGAGCCTTAAATCCTATGGCCTGTTTTGATGGATTCTCTCCGGTTTGGTAGCAGTGCCATGTCAAGCTGACCAAAATATCCCCATTGACCACAATGATACATAGCTCCAAGTGGGAGCTAGGACTGACTTGTAGCGGGAAATGGTGCCTTCCAGCCCCGGTAACATGGTAAATATAGAGCTACGGCACAGGTGAACTCCAAATTTCTACCGGATGCGGCCCAGGGTCCCCGTAACCTGCTCCCCAAATTTGGTGTCCCTTGGCCTGAGGCATTATTTCACTGACACCAACAATGAGGCATAATTCCTTCCACTGACCTCAACAAATGGGACTCTTCTTCCAAATGAAACCAATGATGGTTTGCCACGCAAAGTGGTGTCGACTTTGGGAGAAGGCTAGGACAGTGTTAGAGCCTGACATTGACTGCAGCTGATGAGATGCACTCAGTGTGAGGGTGGGGTGTTACAGCTGGCTGGAACCCCCATGGCTTTACCCCAGTGTGTGCCGGCCTGCTCACCCCGCCAGCCTGGGGACACCCAGGTCCATCTTTAATATTGACTGGACCCTGGACAAATATTTTCCTGGGACCCCACCCCTAGCAATATCGCTCTCCACTCCAACATCCCAAAAACAAACAAGCACATAGACTTATCCAAAAAAAACTTTAATAATGTAAACATAAACATCTGGTTCACACATTTACTGATTGCTCCAGGCTCACTCAATTACTGCACGTCATAACCACTCACTGACTGGTTGCTAGGTTACTGCACAATATTACCACTGAATGATTGGTTGCTAGAGGTTACTGCACATCATTACCTCACTGGGTGGCAGGGCAGTATTGTGGTGTGTGATGTAACTATTGAGGTACAGTTGGTTGGCTGACAGGATGCAGTTTAGGGTGATGGTGGCAGCATTGGGGTGAGAGGCTGAGATCATATCTCACCTATAATAATAATAATAATAATAAGGGGTAGGGTGATAGGATGCCAGAGGTGGGGTGCAGGAGAGATGAGGATGATAATGACAGGAAGCAGAGTGGTAGGATGCCAGAGGTGGGGTAGAGAGGGATGATGGGGATGTTGATGACAATGGCTGTGGTCATAGGAAGCTGGTAGTGGGGTACAGGGGGATAAAGATGACAGAGGTGGGTGGTAGGAAGCTGGCAGAGGGATACAGGGGGTGATGATGACAGGGGTGGGGTGGTAGAAAGCTAGAAGTGAAGTACAGGGGGATGAAGATGACAGGGTGCGGTGGTAGGAACCTGGCAGTGGAGTACAGGGGGGTGAAGGTGATGGGGTGGTAGGAAGCTGGCAGAGGGGTACAGGGGGGATAAAGATGACAGGGGTGGGGTGGTGTGATGCTGGCAGAGGGGTACAGGGGGATAAAGATGATGGGTGGGGTGGAAGGAAGCTGGAAGAAGGGTACAGGAGAGATAAAGATGATGGGTAGGATGGTAGGAAGCTGGCAGAGGGGTACAGGGGGGGATAAAATGACAGGGGGGGGGTGGTAGGATGCTGGCAGAGGGGTACAGGGGGGTGAAGATGATAGGGTGGGGGGTAGGAAGCTGGCAGAGGGGTACAAGAGGGATAAAGATGATGGGTGGGGTGGTAGGATGCTGGCAGCGGGGTACGGGGGGCTAAAAA
>BLSH010316396.1:497197-507628 GCA_018402905.1 Glandirana rugosa
TCCTTTTTTTATTTTAATTTTTTAGAAGTAAAACGTTTCTTAACACCCTTTTTTTAATGTTGAAGTCTTTTGAGTGGTACGGGGGATGATTCATGGAACCTGACAAATGAAAGATTTTTTGCTAGTACACCCCCATAAACATGAAAGGACCGAACAATCCCAGAGTTCTTTACTCTATCCGGTAGTTATGTAGTCCACACTAGTTAAAAGTCACTTACTGTGGTATCGAACATCTGCGATGTGTAAAGTCTTTCTGGTTTATTATATGTGGTGAAACCCAATAAAATGGTTTCTATACATCGTTATATTTAAAATAAGTTTTAAATACTTCTTTTTAATGATTGGCGCGCGGCGGCTTGTTATCCTGAGGACGTCATATGACGTCCAGTCAGGATAACTCAGCCACTTCCCGGCCGTCATTCTGCATACGGCGGTCGGGAAGTGGTTAATCACCGCTGGGTTTTTTATTTTTTGCCCTATAAATGAAAATTTTGTAAAAATTGCATTTTTCTTTGTTATAAAATTTTGCAAATTAGTAATTTTTCTTCATAAATTTTGAATAAAATTTATATTGCTACATATCTTTGGTAAAATAACCCAAAGTGGTGTATATTATTTGGTCTTTCTGAAATGTGTAGCGTCTACAAGCTATGGTGTCATTCACTGAAAATTGATCACACCTGATGTATTGATGGCCTATCTCATTTCTTGAGACCCTAACAAGCCAGGAAAGTACAAATACCCCCACATGATCGTTTTTTAGAAAGTAAACAGTCCAAGGTACTTAGTAGGGGGCATGGTGAGTTTTCTGAAGTTGTAATTTTTTTCCCACAATTCTTTGCAAAATGAAGATTTTTTAATTTTATTTTTTTCCTAAAATTTTTTATAACAGGTTATTTCTCACACACAGCATATGCATACCACAAATTACACCCCAAAACAAATTCTGCTACTCCTCCTGAGTATGGCGATACTACATGTGTGAAACTTTTTCACAGCCTGGCCACATACAGAGGCCCAATATGCAGGGAGCACCGTCAGGTGTTCTAGGAGCATAAATTACGCATAAAATTTCTTGACTACCTATCACACTTTTGAAGGCCCTGGAGCGCCAGGACAATAGAAACACCCAAAAAATACCTTATTTTGTAATGTAAACACCCCAACATATATTCTAGGAGACATAATGAGTTTTGGGAAAATGTGGAAAGAAAATGAAAACATACTTTTTCTTACACAAAGTTGTCCATTTATACAATATTTCTAACACATGGCACGTACATAGCAAAAATTACACCCCAAAATATATTCTGCTACTCATCCTGAGTATGGCTATACCACATGTGTGAGGCTTTTCCACAGCCTGGCCACATAGAGGCCCAGCATGCAGGGAGCACCATCAGGCATTCTAGGGACACACATTTCAAATCTAATTTGACTACCTATCACACTTTTGTGAGGCACTGATGGGCACTGTAGTGGCATGGATGTGGACAGATGAGCCAGGGATGGAACATGGATGTGGACAGATGAGCCAGGGATGGAACATGGATGTGGATGGGTGAGCCAGGGATGGAACATGGATGTGGATGGATGAGCCAGAGATGGAGCATGGATGAGCATGAATCTGGATGGATGAGCCAGGGATGGCGCATGGATGAGCCAGGGATGAATGAATGAGCCAGGGAGGGAGCATGGATGAACCAGAGATGGGTAAGCCAGGGACTGGGTGAGCCAGGGACTGGGTGAGCCAGGGACTGGGTGGGCCAGGGACTGGGTGAGCAGGGACTGGATGAGCCAGGGACTGGGTGAGCCATGGATGGGTGAGCCAGGGACTGGGTGAGCCATGGACAGGTGTGCCAGGGACTGGATGAGCCAGGGATGGGTGAGCCAGGGACGGGTGAGCCAGGGACTGGGTCAGCCAGAGATGGGTGAGCCAGGGTATGGGTGAGCCAGGGATGGATGGGTGAGCCATGGATGGATGAATGAGCTAGGTATTGGTGAGCCAGGGATGGCTGGATGAGCCAGATATGGATGACCCAGGGATGGATGGATGAGCTAGGGATTTATGGATGAGCCAGGGATGGATGGATGAGCCAGGGATGCATGCATGGATGTGCAAGGGATGCATGAATGGATGTGCCAGGGATGCATGGATGGATGAGCCAGGGATCAATGGATGGATGAGCCAGGGATGCATGGATGGATGAGCCAGGGTTGTATGGATGTGCTAGGGGTAGGCGCAGATTAGCACTGTGGGCACTTCACATCCAGCCCACAGCGCTGCTGTACCAGCTCCCTCCTCTCCTCACACACTGTGCAATCGGTGCGAGCAGAGGGGAGGAGCTGAACTGGACATGCTCCGGTTTGTTTACAAGTGATCACTCCGTCCATTGGGTGGAGTTATCACGTGGTACAGGGCCGCTGTCTTTGGCCCTTTACCCCGATCCGTGACACTCCGGGTCTGGCAGCCCTGACGGTCACAGACATTGCCGGGTGTGCACCCCAGGGGGCTTGTGGGAGCGCAATTCCAGGAGGACGTCCATGGACGCCTTTCCAGAATAAGCCGACCGCGCTGTAGACGTCTTTCGACTATACCGGCAACTGGTTAAAGACGCTGCTCAGGTGACTTCCATTTGGGCTCCTGACCCTGCATGCTGTTTGTTTGACCTCGCTGATCTCTGGATCCCTGTTTGCTGGCTTGCTTCAACCATCCGCTCTGGCTACCGAACCTTGGCTGTGTTTTGACTTCATTTGCTCTGTTTGTTCTATTTTCTATTTTTTTTTTCCAAAAATTTTATTGAGGACTTTACAACAATCCATTTTATGAACAGACTACTGACAAAGTAGTAGCAACAGTATCATGTAAGGCAGTTGAATAAACAATTAAGACAGAGTCCTAGTTTTTCAAGAAGAAAGTTATTGATTAGGACCAGAAGGCGTAGGGAAAAGAAAGGAGGGATAGAGTGAGAAGGGGGATGGGGTGTTTGGATATACAGACAGGTAGTGCAAAAAAGGTTTGAGTGTTCAGGATTCATATAATACCTGTACTGTCTTTGTGGTGCTGGCGGGTGATTTACGACAGATGTTGCTGTGCCACCCCTAACAGGAACTGGCTGTGTTGGAGCAGTGGCCATCTCCCACTCCTTGTCGTCTTATGATAGATGTTCCTGAGACAGGTACAGTGCTAAGTACATCATATAAAGTCGCGTGTATTTCCTGGGGGGGCTTCATCTGTAGAATTGTCAGCTTATGGATTAGAGTGAATAATATCCCATCTAGGCTAGAGGAAATAGGTACCTGTCTGGTGGATACCGTTTGGGGGCTGTACCAGGATTCTATTTAGGTCTTTGTTGTGACTTCAGTTGTCTGGGGTATAGGCATCTTTTATTTATTAGTGATCAAGGAGGTATTAAATGTTTTTGTATTTGGTATGTAACTCCATATTTTACCATATTTATTAAATCGTGTGATTTTTTTTTTACTGCACTTCTGTCTCAGTCTGATTCATGGTTCCTGACAGTAGGCAAATGCCATGAACTCAGAAGATGCAGTCAATCCACTTGCTGGTCATATTTTGTCCAGATTAGATGAGCAGGAGCAATGCATGGATCAGTTCGCCATAGTGTTACAGATGCTCCTGAATCGCACTGCTCATCTAGTTCTTCCTACCAGCGCAACCTGTGTTGCAGGCCAATCCTGCTGATGCTCAAGTCTCTATGCAGGCACCCACCTCTACAAGGGGCATGTCTGGATCCACTCCACTTCCCCAGCGATTTGGGGGCTATCCAGTTCAATGCAAAGGGTTTCTCAACCAGGTTGAGATATACTTTGAGATGCTGTCCCAGATGTCCCCCACAGACAGAAGCATAGTAGGCTTTGTGATTTCTGACAGAGCCTTGGCCTGGGCAAACCCTCTATGGGAGATGCAAACACCTGTTCTCCAGAGTTACCCAGAGCTTGTGGCCTCCTTTAAAAGGGTATTTGATGTTCCTGCATGCTCCACTACTGCTGACAAAAGCCTCATGTCCATTGAGCAGGGTACGAGAACATTTACTGATTACGCCATTGAATTCCGTACTCTGGCAGCAGAGGTTGCTTGGAACAATGAGGCTCTTGTGGCTGCTTTTTCTCATGGTCTCTGGGATAACATTAAAGATGAGATAGCACCCCGAGACATACCCACTGAGCTGGAGAGTTTGATCACGTTTGTCATTCTCATTGACTCCAGACTCCAGGAGAGACCTTCCTTTAAGAAGCACTTGCAGAAGCCTTCTGTATGTTTGGCTCTGAGCTTTGAAGTCCCCACCCGTGCCTCCCTCACCTCCCATACCTCCTGGTTCTGAGCCTGTCAGTGAAGTAGAACCCATGCAGTTGTGATTCACACGTCTCTCTGTGAATGAGAAAGCCTTTAGGAGGAGGGAGAGATTGTGCCTTTATTGTGGCCAGGACAGTCACTTTTTGAAGTCTTGTCCTACCCGTCCAGGGGGACACTTGCCCCTGAGGTCCTGTAGGGGACAGACTATAGGTGGCATTGTTATACCCCCAGTTATCCATAAGTATAACCCCCTGGTTCCGGTTACCCTTTCTTGGTCTGAGTCATTGAGATACAGGCTCTAATCGACTCTGGGGCTGCAGGCCTGTTCATAGATGGTGCCTTTGTGTCTAAGCACTCGATTCTGCTGCAGCTTTGGACTACTCCACTCGCCATTGAGGCTGTTGATGGGAGACCTCTACAGCCTGCCCAGGTGACTCATGAGACTGCTCCATTGACCATGGCCGTAGGGGCTCTTCAACATGAGATAATCCAATTCCAAGTCATTTCCTCTCCTTATTTTCTGGTGGTTATTGGTTATCCTTTGTTACAGAGGAACAACCCCTCTCTTGATTGGCTTCATGCTGAGGTTATTTCCTGGTCGCCACAATGCAGTAAGGCATGTTCTTTTTCTTTTTTTAAATATTTAATTTAGTAGTATGCAACATTCAAAATGTATGAATAACTTCACAGAATATGCGATCTTAGCAAAATAGCTTACAGATATTTGATTACAGTCCCAGCTGAGTCCCAGCTGATATGGTAATTTCACATGTAAATTGACAAGGTAGGAAGAAGAGGAATTCCCCAATACGGACATTCATTAATTTTTGAGGGAAGTATAATGCATGGTAACCCGTTGGTGTCAAAGCATACCATTTTTATATTTTAAAATGTGGAAGAAAGAAAGATCAAGGGAAGAGTAAGTAAAGACAGGGGATGAAGAAAAGAAGAGGAGGGAGAGAGAAAAAGAGAGAAGGGGAAGAAAAAGATGAGAGGGAGGGTTGTGTTGGAAGGTAGAGGAGGGAGATCCCTCCCATAAGGTGAGGGGCTTTTATGTTACACTGAGCAAGGTACTCATCAAGCTGTGAGCTCTGACTTCCGAGAATTGTTAAAGCCGAGCTAAAGATAACTGAGGTTTTATCGTACGGATATCATATCGAGCCCACAGTTGGGGATCGGGTATGTTCCGAAGATGGGGCAAGTGGGGATTGCCCCACAAGGGGGTATGTGGTGAGATTGTCTCCTCAGAACCCAAAACCTTATTTACCTGTCCCCATACCTTTATCATGGTGGACCTCAACCCTCTAAAAACCAGGTTGCTTAGGGTTGCTTAGGAACCAAGAATGGCTGCCTCAAGGGTGACCTAAGGATTGTTTAAGGTTTGTTCAAACCACCACCTGACTGTCACAAGGATTGCTGCCCAATAGTAGTGCTTAAAGCAAGGGAGTGCCAGACCCCCCTGTGAAAGTGGCAACTGGAGAGCAGACTTAGCAATTCTAGGAGTAGATCCCACCCATAAGAAGCTGTTAATGATGCTGTCGAGTTTAATAAAGAAGGAATTAGGGATAGGAACTGGCGAATTTCTGAAAGTTTCCTTATGTCTAGACAGGTGGATAGGATTTTATCATTATACCTATGCATCTCTTGCATGGCCACTGACAGAGGGACCCGCTTATTCAATCTTTGGAAAGCGGGCCTACCTTCCCTGGTAGATGACGACTGGGACGAGGGTATACAACAGTATATACCTTTGATAATTTCAGCCAGAGACAAGTATATTCAGACCAAATTCCTATTATACTCCCATTCGACTTTCTAGGATATACCCTGACAAATCAGACAGATGCCCCAAGTGTTTGACTGAGCCAGGTCAATTCATGCACGTAAGTGTGGTCATGTCCTAAGGTTCAAGAATTCTGGGGAGCGGTGATTAAATATCTAAATTCTGTGGGAAATCTACATGTTGACCTAGACCCCCAGACCCTCCTCCTGGGCATATGTGACACAGTGACCCCTAACAAGCACAAACAGCTATTTATTTTCTATGCTGTATTCTACGCCAGGAAAACCATTTTAACTAAGTGGAAGCAGAATGAACCCCCTACTAAGAGTCAATGGAAAGCAATGATTGATTCGGTTCTGCCTATCTACAAACTTACTTATATGTGTAGAAACTGCCCTAAAAAGTAAAATAAAATTTGGGCATCATGGGTGAAAGATAGATCACTGAAACTATAAATTGATAATTCAGTCTAGCTGCTATTGATGTGGTAATTGGGTAATCTCCCGTGTCTCTGCTCCCCCCCCTTCTGGTCTCCTTTAGTCTCCTAGACTTCTAAATTCTCCCTTGTAAACTCAATTAGTTTCCAGGTTGGAAGGAATGCCAAGTATTATTGCTCTTAATGCTCTTGTATGCGTTGTATACCATGCCTTCATATAATACAGATATTGGAATGTAATAATTCTGAAAAATATGCCTTACTCATGTGCCTCTGTACATAGTTTATATGTGTATGTTTCATGTCTAAACATAAATACTGATTGAGACAATTAGGAAGGGGAACGGGAAAGGGGAGTGGAAATGGGAAATAGAAAGGGAGTGGGATTATGGCGGTGCTAGATAGGAATAGAACAACTAGGATTAACTAAAAACCATCTTTTATTTTGTACTCACGAATAAAATGGTACAATAGTACCAATGAAAAGGTAAAATACAAAAGTACATAGATCATATTTGAACACCAAAGATTAAAAGAAATTACAGACGTTTACATGAGGACGCCAATATACAGCTATTATTGTTACAGTCAAACTTGTACCTCATCCTCATGTAAACTTCTGTAATTTCTTTTACTCTTTGGTGTTCAAATATGATCTATGTACTTTTGTATTTTACCTTTTCATTGATACTATTGTACCATTTTACTCTTGAGTACAAAATAAAAGATGGTTTTTAGTTAATCCTAGTTGTTCTCTTCCTATCTAGCACTGCCATAATCCCACTCCCTTTTCTATTTCCCATTTCCACTCCCCTTTCCCGCTCCCCTTCCTAATTGTCTCAATCACATATGGCCTTATGGGATGAGGTGCAAATTGCATATAGGTCCACCATACCAATTAAACAAACATAAATAAAAACTCTTCTGCTAAAAAAGATAGATAGCTGGGGAATTCATCTGAGAAGAGGAAGAGGTCCCAATAAAACCATCTGGTCTTATGTTCCTCAGATTTATCCCGAATGGTAGCGGTCAGGTCTTCCATCCCTTCAATATCATTTAGCCTTGAGAGCCAGTGAGCCACTGTGGGGGCTGACTGTTGTTTCCATTGACTAGGTATACCGGCCCAGGTAGCATTAAGAAGATGTTTAACCACTTGCCAACCTTGCTGCCATCATCTGACGGCAGCAAAGTGGTTCAACATCGCAAACCGCCTGATGGCGGCTGCGAGATCGCGTATAGTGAGGAGGCACGCTCGCACACTCGCATGCTTACTGTGTTCCGGGGGAGACAGGGAGTGGGTAGGGAGGACCCTATGTCCACCGGTTACCGTCATTGCGCCCCCCCCCCACAGTGACAGAGCGAAGGTCCATGTATGTAAACAATGTAGAGTAGTGAGTGTACAGCTTGTATAACAGTGTAAATTTGCTCTCCCCTCAAAATAACTCAACAGGCAGCCATTAATGTCTAAACTGCTGGCAACAAAAGTGAGTACACCCCTAAGTGAAAATGTCCAAATTGGGGCCAATTAGCCATTTCCCCTCCTCTGTGTCATGTGACTCGTTAGTGCTACAAGGTCTCAGGTGTGTTAAATTTGGTGTTAGCGCTCTCACTCTCATACTGGTCACTGGAAGTTCAACATGGAACCTCATGGCAAAGAACTCTCTGAGGATCTGAAAAAAAGAATCCTTGCTTTACATAAAGATGGCCTAGGCCAGGGATAAGCAATTAGCGGACCTCCAGCTGTTGCAAAACTACAAGTCCCATCATGCCTCTGCCTCTGGGTGTCATGCTTGTGGCTGTCAGAGTCTTGCTATGCCTCATGGAACTTGTAGTTCTGCAACAGCTGGAGGTCCGCTAATTGCATATCCCTGGCCTAGGCTATCAGAAGATTGCCAAGACCTTGAAACTGATTAACAGTACAGCTTCCACTCAGAACAGGCCTGACCATGCTGAACCAAAGAAGTTGAGTGCCCATGCTCAGCGTCATATCCAGAGGTTGCCTTTGGGAAATAGACGTATGAGTGCTGCCAGCATTGCTGCAAAGGTTGAAGGGGTGGGGGTTCAGCCTGTCAGTGCTCACATCATACGCCACACACTGCAACAAATTGGTCTGCATGGCTGTTGTCCCAGAAGGAAGCCTCTTCTAAAGATGATGCACAAGAAAGTCTGCAAACAGTTTGCTGAAGACAAATAGACTAAGGGTATGGATTATTGGAACCATGTCCTGTGGTCTGATGAGACCAAGATAAACTTATTTGGCTCACATGGTGTCAAGAGTGTGTGGTGGCAACCAGGTGAGGAGTACAAAGACAAGTGTGTCTTGCCTACAGTCAAGCATGGTGGTGGGAGTGTCATAGTGTGAGGCTGCGTGAGTGCTGCCGGCACTGAGGAGCTACAGTTCATTGAGGGAATCATGAATGCCAACATGTACTGTGACATACTGAAGCTGTGCATGATCCCCTCCCTTCAGAGACTGGTCCGCAGGGCAATATTCCATCATGATAACGCCTTCAAACACACCTCAAAGACAACCCCTGCCTTGATAAAGAAGCTGAGGGTAAAGGTGATGGACTGGCCAAGCATGTCTCCAAACCTAAACCCTATTAAGCATCAGTGGGACATCCTCAAATGGAAGGTGGAGGAGCACAAGGTGTATAACATCCACTAGCTCCGTGATGTCATCATGGAGGAGTGGAAGAGGACTCCAATGGCAACCTGTGAAGCTCTGGTGAACTCCATGCCCAAGATGGTTAAGGCAGTGCTGGAAAATGATGGTGGCCGCACAAAATATTGACACTTTGGGCCCAATTTGGACATTTTCACTTAGGGGTGTACTCACTTTTGTTGCCTGCAGTTTAGACATTAATGGCTGTGTGAGTTGTTTTGATGGGACAGCAAGTTTACATTGTTCTACAATCTGTACACTCACTACTTTACATTGTAGCAAAGTATAATTTCTTCAGTGTTGTCACATGAAAAGATATAATAAAGTATTTACAAAAATGTGAGGGGTATACTCACGTTTGTGAGATACTGTATATACATATATACCATATATATATATATATATATATATATTGTATATAATATGCTGCATTCAACGAATACTATATATACAGCTCATTCAGTGTATAGTATATAAAGTCTGTTCAGGCAGTTTAAGAATGCATATACAGCTGTGCTCATAAGTTTACATACTCTGGCAGAATTTATGATTTCTTGCCCATTTTTCAGAGAATATGAATGATAACACAAAAACCTTTTTTCACTCATGGATAGAGTTGAGCGAACACCTGGACATTCGGGTTCTGCTGGTCCGTCCGAACTTCGGGACAAAGTCCGGGTCCGGGTCCGGACAGAACCCGAACGATCGCACGGATAACGAACCCCATTGAAATCAATGGGGACCCGAACTTTTAGGCACAAAAATGGCTGTAGCAAAGTCCTGGAAAGCCCCAGAGGGCTGCAAAAGGAAGTAAAATGGGGGTAAGGGTAGGGCAAGTGCCCTACAAAAAAAATGGGGACAGGGAAATAACTTTAAATATTAAAAAAAAAATAAAAACAAAAAAAAGCAAAAATGGAGGTGAATGTGGATCATCTTCAAACTGTGTCTGAAAAGTATTAATTAACGGTAGAAACCATATAACTGTTCTAAAATCATCTTCAAACTAGGGCAAGTGCCCTACAAATAAATGGGGATAGGGAAAATAAATTAAAATCAAGTAAAAAAATGGGAAGGGGGGTGGATGTGGAGTAGGAGCCTAGAGGTTGACTAGGCCGTGACCGTGGTAGTGTAGGTGGAAGTGGCGGTGGTAGAGGAGTAGGAGGAGGTAGCCAACATGGTATTTTTTTTTTGTATTGAGGCCTATTCAAAAAAAGAAGTATATGAATGGC
>BLSH010316396.1:527200-540694 GCA_018402905.1 Glandirana rugosa
AGTTTTCCCAGCAGACCATCCAGGCATATCACGCTCGCAAGCACACGGAGCGCCGGCCGCGGTAGAACTGAAAGCAAGGCCCGAGAGACACCTTTTATACAGCAGTCGAAAGAGCCGCGAGCGAGCAGAAAGGAGAAAGACCTCACCCGGTGGCACAACCCCACTACAGGGGCAAGCAGACCCCTACTGTATCACTCTAAACGACGCACCTTAAGCGATAAAATCGGCGACGACGAGGCCTCGAGAGAGGAGTGTGCAGGTATGTCTTGCGCGCGACCGGTGCGGGGGGCAGAGAATACGAAAAACTACTGAGAAAGCTGACGACATATTTTCCACAGAGAGCCCGGAACGAAAGTCAAGATGGCGCCGGCCGCGAGGCACACGAACGCTCGCACTATACGGACCTACCAGACGACCCTTTTGATCCGGAGTGTGCGGTGAGTGACTCACATTCTCCCTCAAGGGAAGACATACACAGCCCTACTTGCTGCAGCCCGGCCAAAACCAGGCATAAACTCGACCATAGTACCCAAGCACAGGGAGTAGGCCACACAGCCTCCCTTACACTACCTTCGGTAGCAGCGTCACCTATGGCTGCCATCACTACTACAAACCAGCCTGTGCTGGATACGCAACTTAAAGACATGTTACTATCAATACACACTGCGATCCAAACCGACATTTTGTCGCTGGCCAAACAAATTACAAACGAAATACACACAATGGGGAACCGCATAGACACCATTGAGGAGGCGATGGGGGATATGACAACAACCATTAACGACCTAGTTGAGGCACATGAAAACAATATAAAAGAGAGAGAATGGATGAAATCAAAAATGGCCGACCTAGAGGACCGCTCAAGGAGGAATAACCTCAAACTGAGGGGAATCCCAGAGTCAGTCATGCCAAACGACCTGAAGAAATACGCCACTGACCTATTCTCTGCCATATTGCCTGATACGCCGCCTATTGAGCTCACAATAGACCGTATACACAGGGTACCCAAACCCTCATTCCTCCCACAAGCAATACCCAGGGATGTGCTCTTACGAGTACATTTCTATCACACCAAAGAGCAGATTCTCTATAAATCTAGAGCAATGGGGACCCCACCAAACCCATATTCTGCAATACAAATCTATGCGGATCTGTCCAAGCATACCCTAGATACAAGAAGGCAGCTCTCAACTATTACTAAGGCCCTCCGCAACCACAAAGTGACATACAAATGGAAACAGCCTGCTACACTACTCATAGAAAGAAACGGAGAATCCTTCACAGTACCCTCGTTAGACAAGGGACTACACCTGCTGAAAGCCTGGGACATCATACCAGAACCCATACATCGCCGGGACACAAACCATCTGCCTAGTAAATTAGTTCCGCAATGGCAAGTCGTTCGTACATAAAGGCCCACCAAGCATCAACACATCACCTCCTCCAGAGATTTGCACCACCTTACCGACATTCCGCTGTGCTCCACAGCCACTCCTATGGTTCAGAACTGTTTCCCCCAATGAGAGCTAACCTACAAGATCATTTACCCACAGTTGCTGCAGTTGCAGCACCAGTTCATTCAAAAATGTTCTTTTCTTGCTGCTCTTCGTTTCTCTCCCCCCTTCTCTCCCTCCCATTCAGCGCCACTAACGAACCGAACAGGACAAGGAACAATCCAGAGCCTCAGCCCAAAGAGACCAACATGGAACCTCGAAACCTTCCCAGCACTCGAGACTACATCACCAGTGAAACACTTAACCATCATCCAACCAAAAAGATCCAAGGACCTGTGAGTACTTCAGCAAACACAACACCCAACCATAATGACCATTAAAATACTGTCAATTAATGCTCATGGTCTGAATCACCCAGCTAAGAGAGCCGCGCTATGGCAAACAGCCAAAGCCAAATCAAAATAGACGCTACCCCCAAATGTTCACACCGAGACTTTCCCCACATCTTCATGGCATCAGGCCACCATAAAAAGCGCGGGGTCCTCATTGCGATACATGCCTCAGTTAACTTTCAACTAATTGAACAAGTAGCAGACATCAATGGAAGATACCTGGTACTAATCTGTGTCATTGACAACACACCGGTGACTCTCGTATCCACCTACGCGCCCAATATGCGCCAGATCCACTTTCTTAATAAGACTTTGAAGAGAATCCGCTCAATACAAAAGGGCAACTTGATATGGTGTGGAGACTTTAACATGGTACAAGACCAACTACTAGACTCTACCAATCCCAAACTAAGACCTGGTCCAAACTTCGCCAAATTTCTAAATGACAATGACCTCTATGACGTATGGAGATGTTATCACCCGGAACTGAGAGAATATACTTTCCATTCACATGTCCACAATACCTATTCGCGTATAGATTGTTTTCTGACAGATAAGTGGATGCTGGGGAGGGTCTCCGAGTCGGATATCGGGCCGATAACATGGTCTGATCATGCCCCTATATCTATTGTCATAACCACCCTCAATTCGCCGGCCCCGCAAAAACTATGGAGAGCTAATGCCCAAATCCTAAAGTCCCCTACCTATGCCACCTCTCTACAAAACCAATTAGAAGAATTCTTCCGCATCAACCTAGGCTCGGTATCCCGCTCGGAGACTCTCTGGAATGCACATAAATCTTTTAGCAGGGGAATCCTCTTACAAATGGGAGCGCAAGCAAGGAAGAGGAGGACTCAGCAGATAGAGAACTTAACAAGGGAAATTAAAGAGATGGATAACCAAAACCAACTCTCCCCCTCACCCACCACGAGAAACAAAATTATAAAATTACGGCAAGAACTTAGAGCAGTTCTTCTAGATACTTACGAAAAACAATTACACATGACTAAAGCTCACCACTACTCGACCAGCAATAAAGCTGGTAAAGCTATGGCCCGCCGCATCAAAGGACTACATGATAAAGCTAAAATACCCCATCTATATCACCCCACTTCTAAAACAAAATGCATAGACCCCCAAGAGATAGCCAACGCGTTTAGCAGCTATTATAGCTCCCTATACAATATAAGAGAGGAACAGAGCGCAGCCCACCCAACACCTACATCAATCAGCCAGTTCCTCCAAGGGATAAAACTCCCCTCATTGACACGAACACAATTAGAAGAACTAAACGCTCCTTTCACTCCCATGGAAGTGTCCTCAATTATTGATTCCCTTCCGATAGGTAAATCACCAGGCCCAGATGGGCTTACTGGGGAGTACTACAAACTCCTTAAAACTACCCTATCCATCCATCTATCCCAAATGTTCAATGAAGCTGCCTCCTCCTCTTCTTTTCCCCCAGAAATGCTGAAAGCTCTAGTGGTCACCATCCCCAAACCGGGGAAAGCTCCCGACTCTCCCCAGAACTTTCGTCCTATCTCATTGTTAAATGTCGACATAAAAATCTACGCCAAGGCTATAGCGAACAGACTAATGAAGTACATGCCACTGTTAATACATAGAGATCAAGCGGGATTCACTAAAGGCAGACAAGCGGCAGACGCTACCAGACGCCTAATCAACATTATTCATGCAACAGAGCGCGGGAGAACGCCTTCTCTGCTTCTATCACTAGATGCAGAGAAGGCGTTCGACAGAGTTCACTGGGGATACCTCCGAGCCACGCTAGAAAAATTTGGATTTAGAGGATATATCCTTAATGCTATTCTTGCCTTATATAAGAATCCATCAGCCCAGGTCTTCACAAATGGAATGTTATCCCAACCATTTCAAATTACGAATGGTACGAGACAGGGGTGCCCCCTCTCTCCTCTTATTTTCAACCTCATAATCGAACCACTTGCAGAACGAATACGCTCAGACCCAGTGATCACAGGGATAAAAATAGGTGACACAGATCATCGTATCAGCCTGTTTGCGGACGATGTGATTCTCATACTCACAACTCCCACAATCTCCCTTCCAGCGGTACATTCTATACTAACAGAATACGGTATGGTCTCCTACTATAAAGTCAATGAAACTAAATCTGTAATATTGAATCTAAGTGTCGATAAAGAAACCAAATTGAGAATGTCCAAACGTTTCCCATACCAATGGTGTGACCAAGGAATACCATATCTAGGTATAACCCTAACCAATAGCACTAAAAAACTATACCACTCCAACTTTCCCCCGTTTAAAGCTCAATTCCTCTCAGACTTACACAAATGGGATAAATTTGAACTCTCCTGGACAGGTCGGTTATCAGCCTTCAAAATGATGACGCTCCCTAAATTACTATATTTATTTAGAACATTACCCATTCCTGTGCCCTACTCCTTCATCAATACACTACAAACGGCTCTAACCAGATATCTATGGAAACACAAGAAACCAAGATGCGCATTAGCCACCCTGACCAAACATAAACTAGCAGGAGGAGTTTCTGTCCCTGACTTAAGAGATTACTACGAAGCAAATATACTGGCCCAAACTAGGGAATGGTTTCTCCCAACCCCATCTAAACTATGGAGTGAAATAGAACAGGTTGAAGCTAAACAAAAAGATATGAAGCTCTGGCTATTGAGCGGCCAACCACTAACCCGCCCCCTTTCATCTCACTCACCCACAATTATAGCAACCCATAAAACTTGGACTAAACTTACCAAATCCAAATGGACCGGGACCCCTACAGTTCCACTGAATCCACCACTAGACATAGTTAAACTACTAATCCCCAACATTCGGCTCTCAACCTGGCTAAAAGAAACTAATCCTAAAATAAGCATTCTATACACAGGAGACTCTCCTAAACCATTTAAACAACTCCAAGCGGAACTTAATCTACAACCCCAGGACTACTTCACATTTTTACAATTGACACATTGCCTGAAACATAACCAACAACTACGAGCTCCAGTCCCCCTCAAAATATGGTCATTTCTTAATTATTCCTCCACCCCAAGCAAAGGCCTATCTGCAATATACCCAGTACTAAAGGAGAAAAATGTTCCATCTAAATCTCGTGCAATGCTTAAATGGGAAGAAGAACTAGGAACCTCCTATACCACTAAACAATGGACACTAGCGTCCAAGGAGGTCTACAAAGCCACCTCATGCGTGACCCTTTGGGAACTCTCACACAAAATATCCCAACGCTGGTACATAACCCCAGCCCTCATATCCAAATTTGGTGACGACCTTCCCTCCACATGCTGGAGAAGCTGCGGACAAAAGGGAACCCTTAAACATATTCTCTGGGACTGCCCAGGAATCCGGGAATTTTGGGGGAAAATTTTTATTCTATTAGAGAACATCACTAAATCCAACATCCCAGCAACTCCCGAGCTCGCAATCCTAAACCTCCATTCCGAACAAATTCCATTACCATATAAAAAGGTAGTAATGCACGTCCTCATGGCAGCAAGACTGTCCATAACCAGGTTATGGAAAAAACCCACAATCCCAACCCTTGCAGAAGTTATCAATCTAACCCAAACCCACCACACTTATGAACTTATTCTAACAACCCACAAAGACCAACGACTGCGGGAGTCCAAAAAATGGGCCTCCTGGACTCAATGGTATGACTCATACACCCTATAGACATAAACCAAAACCTACCTCACAGTCCATGACAATCTCTCGAGACTCTGGAACCTGTCCCCCTTTACCCCGCTCTCCCTCTCCCTTCTACTACAACCTACCCACCTTTTCTTTCTCTCTATAATACTTAAACTATGCAAAGCTGAAATATCCAAACTACACACTAGGGTCACTCATCCCAGAACATACTAGTCGAATCGAACAACATTTCTCAGCTGCAACACACGGAGAGGGGGTAGGGACTTCTGGCTTAGGGCGCAGTATGTACCCAATCGGGGCGCCTGAGACAGGTCACTACTACCATTCTCCGAACCGGCACTAGTGTTACATAGGATGTTAGCTTGTAAGTTGTAATACAAGAGCTGTACACTCTCCTATATGTATAACTAAATGTTCTAATGTGATGTGCTGTACCCTAGTACTGTTTCCATCTTGTATCTGCATCATATACTTGCTATGTTGTAATACATAAACTTCAATAAAATATATTTGAAAAAAAAAAAAGAAAAACACGATGAGGAGTCTTTCCTTTCTTGCATAAAATCACCGGGAACGGAGACGGAGCATAGGACCAGGAGGAGCATATCCAGGGTCGGATTGTAGACCACAAGCGTGTGTTGACTTTTCCATACCATAAGGTTGGAAAGTCAACAGGATCTGGTAAACGGGGTATAATACCCGAACGTCCTTTTATTACACTCTAATCACGGCACGAGCACTTTGGAAAATCACTTGAAGATTTGAAATGAACTGTTTAAATGGACTGCACAATTGAAATGATACAAATCGAAGAAAATTGAATAAAGTTAGAAAGCACAGGCACTTTATGTGAATAGAATTATCAATTACAATATGTATGCACTTTAGATATATACACTATAAAAGCACCTGAGAGCACCACTGTCACCTATTAATAATTTTAATTAGCTCTCACATGAACCATAGCAATATGTATAAAAATTGATTATCTGGCAAGTGCGATCATAGGATTGGGGACGATTTGTTATACCTGTTTTATTGGCTACATAGCACTGTGAATGTGAAATAATACCAGTATTACTAGCACTGTGACCACTATCATACTCAATACACTAATCACAAAAAAAGCATATGGGCTACAGCAGCACTTTATAAGAATAAGCTAACACTGATATAATAGGTATTAGAATAAGAATACCAGCAAGCGCTGTCCAAACACCCACATTTTCAATACCCTATGAAACCAAAATTGGAAACATAGGTCACAACAGCAGCTGCAAACAGAACCACCAACACAAAATATATTTCCAGTGGCGCGAGGCACACCAACCCACGCGTATATACCCGACACAACACCTAACTGGTGCCGTCGGGCAGATAGATGTGAAAGACGTAACCAAAACTCCTAGGATAATAAAATCATGAAACTTTATGGTCCCGATACCAGACAAAAAGATAAATTATTAAAAATATTTAAAAATATATACATATATATATTCCCCTGGGGATTCCCCAGAGGATATACTCCATATATAGAGGGAAAAAAAAGAGTAATGTAAAGCCAGACTCAACCTTAAATGTATTAGATTAGAGGAGCGTGTTGACCTCAATCTCTTCATTCATACCCCCCGGAGAGAGGGTGTCCAGGGTAAAGATCCAAAAATTCTCCCTATTATATAGCCGTTTGTACCTCTCAGCCAAAGGGAAGGTGTTAGGGATGGATTCTATGACCCAGACTCGCAATCCTTGAACACATTGTTCATGATATTCGAGAAAGTGTCTGGGGACACTATGTTTGTCTGAGCCCTTGTCAACCAAATTTCTGTGCTCTCCAAACCTCTTCCTCAGAGTACGGATGGTACGGCCCATGTAGAGCAAACCACATGGGCACGAGAGACAGTATACCACGTACTCAGAGGAACAGTTATAAAAATCAGGGAGAACGTAATGCTTACCCGTGGAAACAAATTCTTTTTGGCCATGGGTGACGTGCACACGTGAGACAAAGTGGTTTATTGCACCTATACATTGCCTTGATATTGAAAAATATCAGGGGGGCACTCCCAGACTGTGATAGGAATTTAATTCTACTGGGAGCTATATGGTTTTTTAAATTCCTAGCACGTCTATAGGAAACCTTGGGAATAACAGGAATAGTGTCTTTTAGTAAAGGGTCACCAGTGAGAATGGGCCAATGTTTTTTAAGTATATGCTCCATCCTCCTAAACTTGCTGTTGAATTGCGTAGTGAAACACAAGGGTAAACCCATAGTTTTGTCATTACAGTGCTGTACAAAGGATGAAATGGAGTCCTCAGGGCCATCCCAAATGATCACCACCCCCACTGAACCCGCAGAATCTGTAGACTTAGATCTGTCGGCAAATATATCTATAAAGTCTGTTTCTCCTGATGATGCAGCTTTGCTCATGCTCGAAGAATTTTATACAGACAATATGGATGATTATGCTGAAAGTTTGACACAACGATTACCCAGTTCCCCTCCCATTCAGCATACATCTTTTCGCCCCAAGTCTATATTTAATCCCACATTTTCCAAGGGCCCTTTTATTCAAAGTTTTTATCAGTTAGTTTATGCAGATTTACGGTTTATGTGTGAGTCTGCTTCCTCATTACATTCCTCTAGAAACCTCTCTGCTGGCGAAACCACTGCTCTCAAACAACTCATGCAGAATAGGGAGCTGGTCATCAAGTCAGCCGATAAGGGAGGGGGAATAGTGGTTCAAAATAGATCTGATTACCTCCTAGAATCCAATCGACTTTTGTCTGATACCCATACGTACAGCAAACTTTCACGTGATCCTTTGCCCCAATTTCAGGTAGAAGCCCATGATCTTGTTGATAAAGCATATTCTGATGGGGTCATTACAGAGGAGGAGGCCTCCTTTCTCAAACATGATTACTATCCTCGGCCCTACTTTTACCACCTGCCGAAAATTCACAAGGACCTTGCCCATCCCCCAGGTAGGCCTATTGTGGCTGCTATGCAAAGTGTCAGCAGCTATTTCTCTATTTATGCTGATCACTTCTTACAGCCCATTGTACAACAACTTCCATCCTATATTAAAGATAGTATCCAGTTATTAGAACTGTTAAAGGAATATAGATGGGAGGTACCCTATCGATGGCTTTCACTAGATGTCACCTCGTTATATACCTCCATACCCCATGAGATCGTTCTACAGGCAGTCCGTTTTTTTCTTGGCCAACAGGCAGACTTGCACCCTAGTCAATCAGAATTTCTTCAGGAGGCAATTAGATTCTGTCTCACGCACAATTATTTTCAACATGAGGGTGAGTTCTATATTCAGAAGAATGGCACAACTATGGGAGTGAATTTCGCTCCCAGCTATGCCAATCTCACCATGGGGCATTGGGAACACAATTACATTTGGAACAATAACCCGTATGCTTCCCATTTGGTCTTTTATGGCCGGTACATAGATGATGTAGTGATCATTTGGGATAGCCCTGAGGACTCCATTTCATCCTTTGTACAGCACTGTAATGACAACACTATGGGTCTGGGCTTCACATTTGTGACCGATCCTGATAAATTGGCTTTCTTGGATTTGGAACTCTTTCATTATGAGAACCGCGTTTGCGCTCAAAATTTCACCAAGCCCACAGCGGGTAACTCTTATTTACATTTCGAAAGCTGCCATCACCCGCAGTGGATCAGGAATATTCCTAAGAGCCAATTTTGCCGCCTCAGGCATAATCGCACGCGCGAGGAAGACCACCGCTCGCACAGTCAATTGATGCGACAAAGGTTTCTTGATAAGGGCTACCCATCTCCCTTGGTTGATGAGGCCTTTAATCATTATCTTCTGTCTGATGACAAAGGCAATGTTAACATCAAGTCTGATTCAGGTAATTTTACCCTTGTGTTTCACTACGCAATTCCACAGCAAGTTTAGGAGGATGGAGCAAATACTTAAAAAACATTGGCCCATTCTCACTGGTGACCCTTTACTAAAAGACTATTCCTGTTATTCTCAAGGTTTCCTATAGACGTGCTAGGAATTTAAAAACCCAAATAGCTTCTAGTAGAATTAAATCCCTATCACAGTCTGGGAGTGCCCCCCTGATATTTTTCAATATCAAGGGAATGTTTAGGTGCAATAAACCACTTTGTCTCACGTGTGCACATGTCACCCATGGCCAAAAATAATTTGTTTCCAAGGGTAAGCATTACATTCTCCCTGATTTTTATAACTGTTCCTCTGAGTACGTGGTATACTGTCTCTCGTGCCCATGTGGTTTGCTCTACGTGGGCCGTACCATCCATACTCTGAGGAAGAGGTTTGGAGAGCACAGAAATTTGGTTGACAAGGGTTCAGACAAACATAGTGTCCCCAGACACTTTCTCGAATATCATGAACAATGTGTTCAAGGATTGCGAGTCTGGGTCGTAGAATCCATCCCTAACACCTTCCCTTTGGCTGAGAGGTACAAACGGCTATGTAATAGGGAGAATTTTTTGATCTTTACCCTGGACACCCTCTCTCCCGGGGGTATGAATGAAGAGATTGAGGTCAATACGCTCCTCTAATCTAATACATTTAAGGTTGAGTCTGGCTTTACATTACTCTTTTTTTTCCCCTCTATATATGGAATATATCCTCTGGGGAATCCCCAGGGGAATATATACATATATATATTTTTAAATATTTTTAATAATTTTCTTTGTAAAAGGATTTTTTAAATTATTTATCTTTTTGTCTGGTATTGGGACCATAAAGTTTCATGATTTTATTATCCTAGGAGTTTTGGTTACGTCTTTCACGTCTATCTGCCCGACGGCACCAGTTAGGTGTTGTGTCGGGTATATATGCGTGCCTATTTTAATTCTTTCTTATTTTATGTCCATCTTTAATATTTTTATTTTTTTTTTATTATTTTTTAGTTATTTACTTATATAATTACTTTGATACTTTAATTATCGTTAATTAAGATCTATGATGTAATTTATTTTTGTCTTGATTCTTATGAACATTGTAAATGCCTCATTGCCTTATGGTTTTCTTTTTTTAGTCTTATTTAATTGGCCGAATAGTCTTGCCTGTATATTCTCTATTATGCTGTTGGCTATATATAGACTTGCCCTATTGTAAGATGGCCCCTGCCTCGCCTGATGAGGGATCACGAATGATCCGAACGCGCGCACTTCCCGTTGTATTGACCCAGAAGTGACGCGGTGTTGTTGTATGGGAACGCTCAGAGTCGGCTCCCTGTGCCCAGCTTGCACTGTAAGCCACCAGTGTGACAAGCCATGGTTCCGGATCTACGGCCGCCACTCCATCGCTTACTCCCTGTCACCAACGGATGATCTTTCAATGTGACATATCTGCCTTCTCTTGTGAGTGTATCATATCATTTTATTGTTTCATTAAAGGAGTTACTGCACTCAGGCGCTGCAATTCTTTTGTTCTTGCCTTACAGAGTTCTCCTGCTCGTTTCAGCTGGCTGCCTCCTGCTGCATATTATCTCCTACAACATTATATGGACGTTTAAGACTTTTGTCTCTTCATCTCCTCTTACTCCCCATATTTTGGATTGGTATGTTGTATGTTATTACCAGTAGGCAGGAGAGACTTGTGAGTGCAGTGTTTACTTTTTTATTGGTTCTGGATGATGCAGCCACGCTCTACTACCGTGGCTTTTAAACTGATTCATGTGCATTTACTCCTTGGATATGTGAGGGTAGCTTTTTATTCAATAAACCTTTATGTGTGAACGTATTGCACTATTGCGGCACGCTCTTTCATTTCTCCGAGGTCACACTGTGCCGGCTTGTATGGGCCATTCTGCTGTCTGAGTCTGACTCCTGGAGCTGATCATATTCCTGTGGGAGGAGGAGATTGTTTGTTCTCTGACTGGGACAGATAGTATATCTTTTGGCTGCTTGCTGGCTTTTTTGGTTCTTTATAATCTTAGAGCCGATACTCTCTGGTAAGCAGGATTGCCCCTTTTTGTGCACCAAGGTGATGAGTTGTTCCTTCATCCTCTCCACTCTAGATGGTGTCCTTTTCTTCATTCCTCTCTCTGCTGCCATGAATATGTATTTTGGACTGATTGATGAACTTTTATATATCAACTACTGCTGCGTTACTTTATTATTATTGTCATTGTGGGTTCTATCAAGCTCATTTCTGTTGGCAGCTGTTTTTCTGTCTCTTTTTGACCTTGTTTATGCACCGAGAGCAAATTTTATTTAGTTTTTACATGTTTGTAGTCTATTTGTGAAGGGGATCAAGCGCGGCCAGAACAGCAGCCGCTTGGGCACTACATGCTTGACAAGGCATATGACAACCTGCCATGCAGTCCATTGGCAACAGAACCAAAAAAGACCCCCATCATAAAACAAGACAGACTTCTCCTTGATCCTCATCTGTGACTTCAACCCCTACTATACCTCCGGTCCTCTCAAAAGCCTGCACTGAGAGGAATGAAGGTCTAGCAATGGGTGCCACAAGTAATGCAGCCAATTTTCTAGCAGTACACCACCAGTTGATGTCAGCAGTCAAATTTCCCTACCCCATTTGCTGAACCATAAAAAAAATACTGTCCCAGCCATCCACATGCTCAACATTTAAATTCTAGCTTGGCCAAATTGCTAGCACTCCAACTGCTGCCTTTTCAGCTGGTAGACTCTGTCTACTTTAGTGAATTTGTGGAATGTGCTGTTCCACAGTGGCAGGTTTTGAAAAGACATTTATTTTCACGTAAGGTCATTGAGTGACAGCACTCTACTGTCAAGACAATGTTTTGGCCTCCTTGGACAGGGTGGTCAGCAACAAAATACAGTACATATTACCACTGACTCACGGTCCAGCAGACAGTCAGGGTTGTTACCTTTCCTTCACGGTGCACTGGGTAACTCTGCTGGCAGCTGGGAAGGATGCAGGACAGGGTTTGGTGTTAGAGCTAGTTCTGCCACCATGCCTCCAAAAAATGGTGCTGTTTCTGCCACATCTGCTTCCTCCACCCCCTCCTCTTCTTCTTCCTCTGTGGCCTCTTCTGCAGCAGTGTCCTCTGAATGAACCAGCAGTGCTCACAAAGCGCTCTAGAGGCTACGCAAGCAGTCAGGCTAAAGGATACCATGCAGTGCTTGAGTTGATCTGCCTAGGGGACAGGAGCTACAGGCTCAGAGGTGGTTGAGCCAGGAATGGTTGTATGGGACAATGGCACCAACCTTCTCTCTGCCCTCTGACAGGGACACTTTACACATGTTCAATGCTTGGCACACATCCTGAATTTGGAGATGCCCAGGCTTACCAGATATTCTGAGGCAGGCCAGAAAAGTCTATGCTGCCTATCCTATTCCTCCTGTCCTGAATCCTGATAATGCTAGCTTCCAACATTATTTTGTGTCTAGGGCACCATTAACACCCAAGGCCCATTTTTTTCTGCGCCTGTTTTACAGGGACTAGAGTTGAGCGAACCTCTGAAAGTTCGGGTTCTGCTGGTCCATCCGAACTTCGGGACAAAGTCCGGGTCCGGGTCCGGACGGAACCCGAACGATCACACGGACAACGAACCCCATTGAAATCAATGGGGACCCGAACTTTTAGGCACAAAAATGGCTGTAACAAAGTCCTGGAAAGCCCTAGAGGGCTGCAAAAGGAAGTAAAATGGGGGTAAGGGTAGGGCAAGTGCCCTACAAAAAAATGAGGACAGGGAAATAACTTTAAATATTTTTTAAAAAATAAAAACATAAAAAAAGCAAAAATGGAGGTGAATGTGGATCATCTTCAAACTGTGTCTGAAAAGTATTAATTAACGGTAGAAGCCATATAACTGTTCTAAAATCATCTTCAAACTAGGGCAAGTGCCCTACAAATAAATGGGGATAGGGAAAATAAATTAAAATCAAGTAAAAAAATGGGAAGGGGGTGGATGTGGAGTAGGAGCCTAGAGGTTGACTAGGCCGTGAC
>BLSH010316396.1:544978-562747 GCA_018402905.1 Glandirana rugosa
CGAAACCCATAACCACCACCGTCTTGTGACATTTGGGAGCGTCAATGAGAGCAACCCGCATTCATGTTCAGGACGTCAACATTGAATAAAATTTTTAACATTACTGTACGGGGTCAGTTTGTCCACGTCTTTTTAACTCGGAACCTACAACCAGCACCGTCTTGTGACATTGGGGAGTGTCTATGAGAACAACCCGTGTCCTTGCCTGGGACGACAATTTTACAAAAATTTTTTAACAATACTGTACAGGGACAATCACAACTCGCTTGGGCCTGACATTGCAAGTCCAGGCATGGCTTGAAAGCCCACAGGCACCGTGCCTGGGCCTGGGCCTGTAACGGACCGAACCCGAACGATTTTTGAAATGTCCGGGTCCGGGTCCGTGCCACGGACACCCGAAAGTTCGGTACGGACCTGAACGTTACAGTCCGGGTTCGCTCAACACTAACAGGGACATGTCATAACAATTTTTTAAAAACATTTTAACAGCAGGGTCCGTTCCTGTGCCCAACAAGAGTATCTGTGAGGGGTTACAGTGTTCTGCCACGACCAACATCCAAGGCTCAATTTTTCTGCACCTGTTTGACTGGGGCATGTCATTACAATTTTTAAAATAAGTTACAACTGCAGGACTTGTACTTACGCCCAACGAGAGTAACTGCGAGGGTTTACAGTGTTCTGCCACCACCAATACCCAAAGCCCAATTTTTCTGCACCTGTTTTACAGGGGCATGTCATTACAATTTTTTAAATAATTTTTAACTGCAGGGCCCTTTCCTGCGCCCAACAAGAGTAACTGTGAGGCGTTACAGTGTTCTGCCACCACCAACATCCGAGGCCCAATTTTTTCTACAAATGTTTTGCAGGGGCATATCATTACAATTTTTAAAATATTTTTTAACTGCAGGGCCCGTTCCTGCACCCAACAAGAGTAACTGAAAGGGGTTACAGTGTTCTGCAACCACCAACACCCAAGGCCCAATTTTTCTGCACCTGTTTGACTGGGGCATGTCATTACAATTTTTAAAATAAATTACAACTGCAGGGGCATGTTTCTGCTTCCAACAAGAGTAACTGTGAGGGGGTTACACCTGTTTGACTGGGGCATGTCATTACAATTTTTTTTTCTAATCAAAAGAAAGTTTTATTGATATACAAACTGATCCATACATTATCATATACCATTGCCAACTTATACATTTTATTATACAGTGTTACATGCTGACAGCAGATGTGTGCCAAACCGGTGGGCTTAGTTACAAATGTGTATATCGTGTGAATATATCTTACATATGCAGTTTGTAATACAGTTGGTTCATATTATCAGATCAGTAATTTTCATATAAGGATTGTATAGAAGAAGGTAAAGGTAACTGAATAAGAAAAGTGAAACAGTCACTAAGATATAAACCAGCGAATTAAAGAACTATTCCACCACGGTCCTGACCTCCTCTCCTAGACCCATGGGCATTATTGACCATAGATTGTCATACACCTGTTGTATCCTATATATTTTTCCATCTGTAACAGCTTGTCTTTTATTAGTTGGTGTGGAGCCAGGCCTGGAACATTCAGCCATGGCTGCCACATTGAATACAATTTATTTACAACATTTCTGTGTTGGTATGTGATTTTTTTCCCTGATTTGGGTTGTGTTAACTGCTTCCACCCATTGCTTTCCTGTTGAGACCTGGGGGAATATCCAATATTTAGCTATAAGTTTGCCCGCTATATATATAGAAGCCTCAATACTACAGTGTGTCTATTTGGTGAGAGTGATTCTATATCTAGGGCGCTCAGTAGAAATGCAATCGGCTCTCTTCTAATTGGTATCTGGTATACTTGAGATATAGTAG
This sequence comes from Glandirana rugosa, assembly GCA_018402905.1. NCBI lineage: Eukaryota > Metazoa > Chordata > Amphibia > Anura > Ranidae > Glandirana > Glandirana rugosa. The sequence goes on from BLSH010316396.1 coordinate 546,835, forward strand.
TTAGAATAAAGTTCCAATATCGAAACAGTTTAGGGCATTTCCAGAACATGTGTAATAGATTGCCTTCGTCTCTGACACATTTTGGCAAAGTGGGGAGTCCCTTCTCCCCCATCTATGGAGCAACACCGGAGTTCTGTAAGCTCTATGTAGTAGATAGAGGTGAGAGAGTCTCTGGAACACTCTGACACTGAAACTGAGACCATGGGGGCGGATGCTAAACATAGCTCCCCTTGTTCCCCATCCATGCGACCCAAGTCCTCCTCCCATCATTTTCTGCAAGGAAGTGTGTTAGCATCATGTGTAGTATGTAGTAATAGGGAGTATACTCTAGTTATCATCCCTTTCTTATCTCTCACCTGTAAGACATCTGAAATTAGGGGGTGATCTATATATTGAAGCATAGAAATTCTAGCTTCGGCCTGAATAGCGTGTCTCAACTGCAAGAATTTGTAAAATTGGTGCCTGGGGAGTGCACACTCTGATTGCAATTCCAGAAATGATTTAAATGTTGTACCTGTGAATGGATTGATATAAAGTATACCCACCCTTTCCCATATCTGGAAGTCTTGTAGTTTTAACAGTTCTCTATAGTATGTGTTACTCCAGATGGGAGTATACTGGCAAAAGCCATGGATATGTAGGATATTTCTTATATAGGTCCATAGTTTTTTGAGTAGATTTATTGCTGGTAGACTGCTCTGAATATGAGTGTGTCCCGCTTCCAAATGGGAAAGAGCTGGGCTTGTGGAGTCGCAGGGGATCAGTAGATTTCTAATTGGGTCCAGTGGATCCCTGTGCCCCCTGTCTCCTATGTCTTGAATCTGCAAGGCTATAAAATAAAATCTGGAGTGTGAGATTGCTAGACCACCCTGATCTTTCTGAAATTGCAGAGCATACAGACTCATTTGAGCTACTTTGTTATTCCAAATTAGTGTTCTAAATTGGGAATCTATCCGGGAGAACCACTTATGGGAGATCCAAATGGGAGTATTATGGAATATGTATAGGAGTTGAGGGGCCCATATCATTTTTATTAAGTTGGCTCGGCCAACTGCTGTCAATGAAAGTTTAGTCCAAGCTGCACTTTTTTGCCCTTTGTCTGTTTACTAGGTAGGAAGGGGGTTTGTAAGCGTGTCCAAGGGCATAAGCACTGATTTATTCAAATTAATAACAAAACCTGATAGAGCCCCAAAGTCCATAGTCAGTTGCATGACATTTGAGAGCTTCTTTGGTGCCACCAAGATAAATCAGTGTAGGGGGGTGTGGCCAAGCAGCGGACATGTAAGCAGCACATAGCCTGAGCTCTCCCGACACCGCCAGCTCCTAACAGAGATCCTGTCGTCATCCTGCATCATACCTCACCCCAAACGGACGGGTGCGTTACCGACACTGATCGGACCGGCTGGGCTCCAACAAGCTGAGGAGGGATCGTCCTCACAGGCCGCACGCTGGCCCAAAGATGGCACCGGCTCCTCTCCGACGCATGGTAAGGCGCCCAGGGACAAGCTGCATGCACCAGCTACGGGTGAGTCCCGCATTCCGACCCCTAAAACGAAGCAGCCAGCGGTGAAATACAAACCGCCCACCACCATTAAGGAACATTTTCATGACGCTCCCCAGGGTTCCCGTCCCTCAGCCCAGAAGGCCTCAGCAGGGAGGGAAGATCCTGACCCATGGGAGGATGCGGGGCCCTGGGAGCAGTATGAAGGGAACGGAGACATCTCCTTGCTGGCTACTGAGGGTGATACTGCGGAGGAAGCCCGGGGACACACTGAACCCACCGTGAGGCACTTAATGGACGCTATCCAGACCTGCCAAGCCAGCCTGACGGCACAAATCGACACGGTAAGGGTGAACATATCAATTGTTAAGCATGAGATGCAGAAAATACATTCTAGAATATCTACAGCAGAGCAGCGTATTAGTGACATTGAGGATACCATGCACCCCATGACAGATGATTTACGCTCTCATTCCCAAGATTTAAAGGATCATGCCGCCAAACTCGGGGACCTAGAGGATCGCCTACGCAGGAACAACCTGCGTTTCATAGGCTTTCCGGAGGGAACTGAAGGTAGAGAACCTGAGCTTTTTCTAGAAAATTGGCTGAAGTCCATAATGGGCCTGGATAACTTTTCACCGCTATTCGCTATTGAAAGGGCCCATAGGGTACCGATGAGGCCTCTACCGCCAGGGAGTCCCCCAAGACCCCTACTGGCAAAACTATTACATTTCAGGGATAAGGAGACTGTCCTACGCACTGCACGCAACCTTCAGGAGCTCAAATACAATGGATCTCGAATATCTATCTTCCTGGACTACTCGGCGGCCGCCCAGAAACAAAGATCAGCATTTACTGCAGTGAAACGACAGTTACATGACAAGCAACTTAATTATAGTATGCTGTACCCAGCCATACTGAGAGTGATCAGTGATGGCAAAGCCCAATTCTTTCTCTCTCCAGCGGAGGCTTCCCATTGGCTTGATACCCTGGGATAGTGGTTGTCCATGTATCTCTGTTGTCACATGGGTATGAGGCTTCCCTTTTTTTTCTTGTTTATTGTTTTTTGATCAGGATTAGTTGAAGTCTTTGGCTCAATTTATTACTTTACTGTTTCACGGGAAGAAAGGATCTACCCGGCGTTCCTAAATACTGTTTACATATTGAAAGTTATTGCCCCCCAAGCGTCTGACATGAGGGCCTAGCTTAGTGTGTTGATGCTGAGACACCGAAGTGAACAGGTAATGACTGTCAGGAACTATGTCTGGAACTCTGTCCCATGATTACCATAATTCTCCTAATGTCGCGATTGGGGAGACTTATTCTCTCAGAAACTCTGCTCAATCGGATGATCCAGGAGGCCTGTCAGATCAGAGCCCAGCACTGATCCTGGCACACCTAAGTACTGTGGAGAGTGCCCGGAGGGTGAGACTTATTTGGTAACAAGATATTACCTGTGACTCAATAGATCCCTTTCAGGTGTCTTCACTGCTCGAAGCGAACTGACAGAGCGTATTAAAGAGACCAGTTATGGTCACTACTTTTGTTTTTCTCAAGGTTACGGGGTATAGGCTCATTGCAGTTGGGGACAATGAGCAGGGGGGGGGAGGGAAGGGAAGGACTGAGTTGGGAACGAAGTTGCTGATTGGATAAATGTTCTTTTAATGGCTACACACACCAAATGGCAGACAAGCACACCGTCAGAGCTCCAGCTGATAATCATTATTTTGTGTCACTCCCAGTGTTGGGACACCTGGCACTCCTTCGGTTAACCGCACCCCCATTTCTGATTCTCTCGGTGATGTGTCCCAGCCCCTCCAGATGGGTCTCAGATGCCTACCATGGAATGTCAGGGGCCTGAACTCCAGGTTTAAATGGTCCCTGGTGTTTGCCTATTTAAAAAAAACGAAAGCCCAAATTATTCTCCTGCAGGAGACCCATCTGGTTGGAGCTAGGGTTATGGCGCTGAAGAGATCCCAGGTGGCGCATGCCTTTCATGCTACATATACAAACTACTCTAGGGGTGTATCTATACTGGTCCTGAAATCCCTTCCTATACAGGTGGTGGAGGTGCATACGGATCCACAAGGAAGTTATGTTGCCCTAGTTTTCAAATACTTTGAGACACTCTATACTGTGGTGAATGTATACATTCCTCCGCCATTTGATATACAGAAACTGAACAATAGTATGACAACCATACTCCCTATGGTACAGGGCCATCTTATTGTTGGAGGGGATTTTAACATGGTCATGGACCCAGAGCTAGATAGACTCCGGTGCAATAGACCGCACCCCCCCACTCTGCGAGAGTGGGTAACGACATTTGACTTAACAAAGGTGTGGCGATGGAAATTCCCTACCACATGGGAGTTTTCATGTTCTTCAGAGTCTTATAAATCACTTTCCCGTCTGGATATGTTTTTTCTATCTGCAGACCTGCTACATAGGGTTGAGGAAATTGTATATTTACCCAGGGCGGTTTCTGATCACTCCCCGCTTGAGCTCGCTTTAAGAGTGACTCGACCTGGGGAGGGTCAGGTCTGGAGAATGAGTCCCTATTGGCTGGCGGAGCCTATGGTTCTCTATAAATGTATGGAAAATATCCCTAAATACTGGTCAGAAAATGAGCAGAGCACATCGGAATTGGTAGCATGGGATGCATTCAAAGCAGTGATGAGAGGAGTCTATATGGCAGGAGTATCTGAACTAAAAAGGGTCAATGGGGAACAAGAATCCAGGTTGGCAGAGAAATTAAGGGAGGCAGAAGAGCAATATGTCAGAGACCCCTCCTCTCTCCACTATCAACAGAGAGAGGAGGCGCAGAGAACATACACACTGGCCCTGACAGCCAAAACAAAAAAAAAGCTTTTATACCAGCAGCAGAGGATCTTTGATGCTGGAGATCAAAACGGGAAGCTTTTGGCCTTTTTAGCCAAACCTATTCCAGACCCCATCACCATATCCAATATTTATGATGCCTCCAATTCTCTCCAATCCACTCATGACGAAATAACAAAGACGTTCTTACAATTCTATAGTGACGTCTATAAATCCCAAGCTCACTATACTCCCCCAGAACTCTACGAGTATGTAGATAAGATAGACCTGCCTATGCTCACAGACGAGCAACGCTTAGCACTGGAGGCCCCTATCTCCATAGAGGAGATAGATAATGCACTTAAGGCTTTTCCCAAGCATAAAACCCCAGGACCCGATGGGTTCCCAATTGAATGGTATTTAACACATCATGATGCCTTGGTCCCTAAGTTACATAAACTATACTCTACAATTTTTAAACAGAAAAGTTTGCCTGCATCCATGCGTGAAGCACTAATAGTGCTCATACCCAAACCTAATGAAGACCCGCTCTATTGTGAATCTTATAGGCCAATTTCCTTAATAAACACGGATTTAAAGGTTATTTCCAAAATCCTGGCCACCCGTATAAATCAGGTGATAACAAAACTGGTGACCTCGAACCAAACAGGGTTTATTCCAGGGAGATCCACATACTCTAACATACGCAGACTCTTTACTATTATACAATCACCCAATGCAGCACAAGTTCCCAGGAGGGTGGTATCTATTGATGCTCATAAGGCATTCGACTCAGTTGAATGGCCCTATCTCCAATATGTCCTTGAACGTTTTGGTTTTGGTAACAATCTGCTTACATAGATTCGTATCCTATCTGATCGTCCCCTGGCCCGTATTAGACTTAATGGGAATATTTCCAAACCCTTTTCTATACATCGAGGAACTAGGCAGGGGTGTCCCCTTTCCCCCTTATTGTTTGCACTAGCAATAGAGCCACTGGCTTGCGCCATCCGGACTTCACCTGACTATCAGGGCATCTGGGTTGGAACGATGGAGGAACGTATCTCACTTTATGCAGACGACCTCTTGCTTTATCTTTCCAATCCACAAGACACGGTAGCAATAATGCTCTGCCTCCTCACTGAGTTTGGACACTTTTCGGCTTTAAGGTGAATTGGACTAAGTCCAATTTGTTCCTAATGGACCCAAACCTACAGAGTAACATACCATCAGACTGTCCCCTTAAACGGTAACCTCATTCAAATATCTAAGCATTGAAGTACAATTACCTATTACTAATTTTATAGCTAACAATCTCTTGCCCTGTATAACATCTTTCAAAAATAGAGTGAACAACTGGGTAAGGCTGCCCCTTACACTGATGGGCAGAGTGAACCTCTTTAACCACTTCCCGACAGCCGTATGCAGAATGACGGCCGGGAAGTGGCTGAGTTATCCTGACTGGACGTCATATGACGTCCTCAGGATAACAAGCCGCTGCGCGCCCGGGGGGGTGCGCATCGCGGCGATCGGTGGTGTGGGGGGGTCAGTCTGACCCCCCGCAATGCCAATCTCGGTAAAGTGCTTCGATCCGAAGCACTTTACCATGTGACCAGCCGTGACCAATCACGGCTGGTCACAGTGTAATACAGGAAAGCCGTTTATCGGCTTTCCTGTACTCAGGTCTGCAGACCTGATGAGGGGAGAGCTGATCGGCTACATCCCTGACAGGGAGGGTTTGTGCTGATGATTTATCAGCACAGCCCTCCCTCGGATCGCCACCCTAGACCACCAGGGAGCCTGCCCAGGGACCACCATTGATGTGCCCACCCAGGACCACCAGGGAGCCGACCAGGGACCACCAGGGAGCCGATCTGGACCACCAGGGAGACCCCCCTAGACCACCAGGTAAGTGACTAAGTGCTCAGGTCCACCTTCACTCAGTGCCACCTTCAGATGCCACCCTAGACCACCAGGGAATGAGCCCCTATTAATGTATATGCCCACCAGTGCCCACCAGTGCCCCTATCAATGCATACCAGTGCCACACATCAGTGCCCACCATTGCCACCTACCAGTGCCCACCTATCAGTGCCACCTATCAGTGCCCAGTGCCGCCTATGAGTGCCAATCAGTGCTGTCTATTAGTGCCCATCAGTGCCGCTTAGCAGTGTCCGTCAGTGCTGCATATCAGTGCCCATCAGTGCTGTATATCAGTGCCACCTCTCAGTACCCGTCAGTGCTGCTTATCAGTGCCACCTAACAGTGCTCATCATTGCTGCATATAAGTGCCTCATCATCAGTGCCACCTCATCAGTGCCAATCAGTACTGCCACATCAGTGCCCGTCAGTGTAGCCTCATCAGTGCCCACCAGTGATGGAGAAAATTTACTTATTTACAAAGTTTTGTGACAAAAATAGAGAATTTTTTTTTTTTTTCAAAATTTTCGGTCTTTTTTTATTTGTAGCGCAAAAAATAAAAACCGCAGGGGTGATCAAATACCACCAAAAGAAAGCTCTATTTGTGGGAACAAAATGATAAAAAATCTGTTTGGGTGCAGCGTCACACGACCACGCACTTCTCATTCAAAGCGCAACAGCACTGAAAACTGAAAATTGATCTGGTAGTAAAGTGTTCTAAGTGCATGGTATTGAAGTGGTTAAAATGGTGTTTCTGCCCAAGTACCTATATATTCTGGCTAACAGTCCAGTGTATATTCCGAAGAGACTTTTTCAGGATATTGATTCTCTCCTGACAACTTTTCTTTGGTACCCCAAAAATTTGAGAATAGCTCTTGGAACACTGCAACTACATACGTTACAAGGGGGCTTAGCTTTGCCAGACCTGAGGCGGTATTATTTTACAGCACAATTGGTTCATATACATTGGTGGTTGTTCCCGAATTTGGATAATGCGGCCACAACGACAGAAGTAGCCATACTCTCCTCGTATGAGACTTTAACAAACCTAATATACCGTAGGACCACTGCTGACATGGAGGGAGGAGAGATACTACAAATCTCTCTTAAAATATATAACAACTGTTTGACCATGGTTGCGAAGGACCCTACTCCTGTCTCCCCGAATCATCCTATTTGGTTTAACCCAACATTCCCTAATTTTCAAAATATTCTGGATGCCCGATTATGGGCAAAAAAGGGCTTAAAATATATACACCAACTGTACGACCAAGGACAGTTTAAAGATTTCTCTGTACTGAGACAGGAGCTGGAGATACCGCAGACATGGTATTTTAGGTATATACAATTGAAACATGCAGCTATGGCCCAACTAGGGCTGCGAGAGGTGCACTTCCAAAATTCTACGCTGGAGAGGGCACTCCTGCAACCTGATCATACGGGACTGATCTCCTCATATTATCGGTTGCTAGGACAGAGGGAACATGATCGATTACAGACCTTACGAGTTCAATGGACAAAAGATATCCCAGATCTCTCTGATGAGAATTGGGACGAATTTATGAATGTATACTTCATCACTGCAATATCTACTAGGGATAGAATGATACAATTATGTATCTTTCACAGAATATATTACACTCCATTGCGACTCTTCCGTATGCGCAAACGCAGTGATCTAATTTGCCATAAGTGTAACAAAGACACGGGCACTTTGCTTCATATGCTGTGGGACTACGAAAAGATACAACCGTTTTGGTCGCAAATAACACACTTTATTGCTAATAACTTTGATTTACCAAATATCTGTAGTCCAAAATGGGGCATATTGACAGTCTTTGAGGACATATAACTGGGAACATACCAGAAACAATTCTTGCACTTCCTACTATTTTACGCAAGGAAGACGGTGGTGTTGCAATGGATCCACACTACTCCAATAAAGCTGGGTTATTGGAAGAACCTAGTTAATCAAGTATTACCAATTTATAAACTCACATATGAGGCTAGAGGCTGTCCAAATAAATTTGAGAAAATTTGGGGTCAATGGAGTGGAATCTCTGATACATGCTCAATCTCAATGATTGAAGGCTCTGGGTCCCGAGGACTGCACGGAAAAGATGGAATGTGGGGCAGAGGGGTGTGTGGTGCGTGAACGGGGGAGGGCTCCAACTGAGCACTGTGTAGTGTGTCGCTCTGACGGTGTGTGCCAACATGTAGAATGTGTAATTTTTCTTTATCTTCCTATCCAAAGTTTTGGTTAAAGAAATTGGTTATTTTACCTGAAACCTTATGAATGTATGCAATGTCAGTTGATGTATGCGGTAATTGAACAATGACTAATTTACACTCTGTACAAGTATTGTGAAATTAAAATATTAATGATATATTTTATAATGCTTACAAAAGATGTTTATGTGATGTAACGAAACTGACAATAAACTACAGTTTAAAAAAAAAAGATAAATCAGTTTATCGTCTGCATAGAGGGAAATATCATCCTCCCTGGAACCCCTCAAAAAAAACTGTGATTTGCCTGGAGGCCCAGACATGGACAGCCAGTGGTTCCAGTGCCATGGCAAACAGTAGGGGTGAAAGTATGCACCCCTGCCGAGTGCCCCTAAATAGCCTAAATGGCTCTGATAATTCCCCATTGATCCTCATTATTGCTGATGGGGATTCATATATTAACTGTAATCATTTTAGGAAGTTTGGACCCACGTCAAAGGCCGATGGCACATGCCACAAATAGGGCCATTCCACTCTGTCTAACGCTTTGGCGGCATCCAAGGAGAATATGGATCTCTTTCCACAGTTATCGGCAGGTATTTGTAGATTCAAAATCAATCTATGCAGATTCTGTGCTGTAGATCTGGCAGGTATGAAACCAACCTGATCTCTGTGGATCAGTTCGTGGATGCATTTTGCCAGTCTGTTAGCCAGTACCCTGGCTAATAGCTGAATATCAGAGGTAAGGAGAGATATAGGTCTGTATGAATCTGGTGATAGGACACCCTTCCCAGATTTAAGTAGAACAACAACTGTCGCTTCAGTCATAGATTGTGGGAGTGTCCCTTTTAGTAAATGCCTCATTAAGTACTTTCAGTAGCATTGGTATCATAGGGGTAGTATGCCTTTTGTACACCTCTGCAGGGAGACCATCTGCCCCAGGCACCCTTCCATTGTGCATATGTTCTAGGGCTTCTAGAAGTTCATCCTCTGACAGTGGTGCATTTAGCATTTTGGCATCTGGTGCAGATAGTCGTGGCATAGGGTATTTGTTTAAAAACATTTCTATATCAAAGGGGGTCGGTTGCACCCTGGGGGTGTATACCTCCGTGAAGAAATCTTTAAATACTCTGGTAATCTCTGTCGTGGAATAGTGGGTCTTCCCCTGATTGTCCCTTATCACTACAATGTGGGACAATGCCTGCTGCGATCTAGAGATCACCGCCAGCATATGTCCCGTGTTTTCGCCCTCCTCGAAGTGCCTCTGCTGTAAGAAAAAATGTTTGTTTTCAGCAAGCTGCAGAGACACCTGTCATAGTTGCGTGCAAGAGGCTACCCATGATCTATTAGTGTCCTCTGAAGGGCTAGCAATATAGGATGCTTCCAATTTTTGTGCTTCCAGGATAACAAACCTTTCCCATTCCTTAGATTTCGTTTTAATGTGTGTAGTTAACTTAATAAATTGACCTCATAAAAACGCTTTTGCTGTATCCCATACAACAATCAGACTTGTAGTGCCTTTGTTTTGTTTAAAGAAGGTAGTTATGAGAATCTGAAAAAAAGAATTGTTGCTCTACATAAAGATGGTCTAGGCTATAAGAAGATCGCCAAGACTCTGAAACTGAGCTGTAGCATAGTGGTTCCACTGCCTTGCCATGGTCGACCAAAAAAGTTGAGCGCACGTGCTTAGCATCATATCCAGAGGTTGTCTTTGGGAAATAGGCATATGAGTGCTGCCAGCATTGGTGCAGAGGTTGAAGGGCTGGAGGGGTCAGCCTGTCAGTGCTCAGACCATATGCCGCACAGCATCAAATTAGTCTGCATGGGTGTCATCCCAGAAGGAAGCCTCTTCTAAAGATGATGCACAAGAAAGCCCACAAACAGTTTGCTGAAGAAAAGCAGACTAAGGGCATGGATTACTGGAACCATGTCCTGTGGTCTCATGAGACCAAGATAAACGTATTTGGTTCAGATGGTGTCAAGCATGTGTGGCGGCAACCAGGTGAGGAGTACAAAGACCAGCGTGTCTTGCCTACAGTCAAGCATGGTGGGGGGAGTGTCATGGTCTGGGGCTGCATGAGTGCTGCAGGCACTGGGGAGCTACAGTTCATTGAGGGAACCATGAATGCCAACATGTACTGTGACATACTGAAGCAGAGCGTGATCCTCTCCCTTCAGAGACTGGGCCACAAGGCAGTATTCCAACATGATTTTGACCCCAAACACACCTCTAAGACGACTGATGCCTTGCTAAAGAAGCTGAGGGTAAAAGTGATGCACTGGCCAAGCATGTCTCCAGACCTAAACCCTTTTAAGCATCTGTGGGGCATCCTCAAATGGGAGGTGAAGGAGCACAAGGTCTCTAACATCCACCAGCTCCCTGATGTCGCCATGGAGGAGTGGAAGAGGACTCCAGTGGCAGTCTGTGAAGCTCTGGTGAACTCCATGCCCATGAGGGTAAAAGTAGTGCTTGAAAATAATGGTGGCCACACAAAATATTGACACTTTGGCCCCCATTTGGACATTTTCACTTAGGGGTGCACTCACTTTTGTTGCCATCGATTTAGACATTAATGGCTGTGTGTTGAGTTATTTTGAGGGGACAGCAAATTTACACTGTTATACAAGCTGTACACTGACTACTTTACATTGTAGCAAAGTGTCATCGCTTCAGTGTTGTTACATGAAAAGGTATAATAAAATATTTACAAAAATGTGAGGGGTGTACTCACTTTTGTGATATACTGTATATATACTAGACTGCATATACAGTGGGTTCAAAAAGTATTCAGACCCCCTTAAATTTTTCACTCTTTGTTATATTGCAGCCATTTGCTAAAATCATTTAAGTTCATTTATTTTCCTCATTAATGTACACACAGCACCCCATATTGACAGAAAAACACAGAATTGTTGACATTTTTGCAGATTTATTAACAAAGAAAAACTGAAATATCACATGGTCCTAAGTATTCAGACCCTTTGCTGTGACATTCATATATTTAACTCAGGTGCTGTCCATTTCTTCTGATCATCCTTGAGATGGTTCTACACCTTCATTTGAGTCCAGCTGTGTTTGAATATACTGATTGGACTTGATTAGGAAAGCCACACACTTGTCTATATAAGACCTTACAGCTCACATGCATGTCAGAGCAAATGAGAATCATGAGGTCAAAGGAACTGCCTGAAGAGCTCAGAGACAGAATTGTGGCAAGGCACAGATCTGGCCAAGGTTGCAAAAAAAATTCTGCTGCACTTAAGGTTCCTAAGAGCACAGTGGCCTGTCAAAGTAATCAGTGTTCTCTTCCCTCCCTCCTTTCTCCCTCTCCCCTTTCTTTTCCTTGCCCCTCCTTCCTTTCTCCCTCCCAGTTATCTTCCTCGTTTGATTTAGTCATGGGGGAAGTCAGTCCCCAACACGGAGGCTAGGAGAATGCAATATCGTGAGGAAGACAATCACAAACTGTTCCTTTAAGATGTGAGGGGGCGGTCTCCAGTCACGGCGGTGATGCCGTGAAAAGGAACGGGCTGAGAACCGCCCGTACATCCAGATGAAGCTACGCACCTTTCAGTTTGCGAAGCACGTTGACGTCATCAGCGTCACGTGACGCTGCCCGCGATACACCGGCAATGTCTCTCGGATGGTGAATTGCGGGAGAGAGGAGCCACGGGATGAACGCATTAAAGAAGGCGGTGAAGGAGAAGTGAGGCAGGCTGGGTGTATGGCACACAGTGATCGGCACTATATGGAGCCATCATTCGAAGGAGCGGAGCCATGACAAGTCAACACCAGAGGTATTACCCGCATCACACTGGCTAAGCACATGCAGGCACCAGGTGAGAACTTACACTGCTCTATCTACTAGCAATACAACCAGTAAGTGCTCACTCCCGTCCTTGTGTATACAGCACAGCAATAGCAACCTGGCAAATGACTGATGCATACCAGGTGATGTACTGAATACACACTTATGGAATGTTGGGAACAAGGATTGGGTTGACCTGCATCAAAAGAACCAGGAGGATACTGCTCCCATCCCTGGCAAGCAGTGCAATGTTAACAGTCTGACTATGGAATGGTGTGCATTGGATGAACTGCTGATCATACACCTATAGAGTGGTTGCAATAAGAAAAGATGGAACTGCAAGTCACCTTGCTTCAACCATTACTCTGCACTATAGGAATGCATATGTTGTGGTCCTCTCTATGAACTTTGGACTTCCATTTTGGCTCACACAACCTACTAAGAATTACAACTGTGATCTTGCCCTAACACCTCTCCCACCCACCCCTTCCCTCTCCTCTTCCCCTGTCTCCATCCCAGCCCCCCTTTTCCCCATCTTGACTCGGGGAACACCCATACATGGGGACACCCATACATGGTGTATTGATAGATAATATACGGGGGATTCCCATGGGTTGTCCTAGGTGTGCATCTGAACTGGCATCCGGACGATTTGTTTACTGTTTGTCATGTGTATTGTCACTTAGTGTTTGTCGTTACATGGTTGTTATTGGTTGGTAAAGGGCCAATTGGACCCTGCTTTTATGAGCCCTTGGCATGGTGCATTTAATTAGTTAATTTTTGCAATTAGTAAAATAATTTTGTATTCATTGACCGGTTGAGTGTCACTCATTTGACCATCTTTTGGTTCCACCGTCTGTGGTGGGATATCCTGTAGTGTTTGGTAGTTTAGAGTGACACGGCAGAACGGTGTATACAGGTGACAATAGAATACTCCAAGTAAACACCAGTACCACCCCCCAAGCCCTCCTTTTTGTATTAGTTTATGGGACCACTAGGGTCCATTCGGGGGAAGTATTTGCTTTTAATAACCATCAGGGCCAGCCCATCTAATTACAACCTTTGACTATCTGCACAATAAAAACCTCATTATATTTCAGGACATGGCCTTTGTCCTAGGTGAGGATATAGACCAGGAAATACGGAGAGCCTTCCAAGGAGACCCTACGGTTAATTTGAGCATTGAGGAGGAAATTCTGGAAAAATTTAAGCAACATAGAAAACTATTGACAAAACATTTGAATAGAAAGTGGGATGTGACATTTTTGGAGACGTATATCCAACATAAGATCATCCCACGAGGGTTCCGGGACACGGTGGTCCCAGCAGAACATTTACATAACGAACATTTCCTAAATAAGTGGAAAACATTATGCATTGAGCATGGGTTATCAGTAATGAGATTGATAGTGGAGGAGGAGAAAGAACTGATAGAACTGTCATCACTTATAGCAAAAAGCTCACAGGACTTAGACCCATTTAAAGACTCAGAGGAATTTCTAAAACAGAACGAACTCCTTAAAAAGGAGATAGAGAAGGTACAGCATAATTTAAAGGTGACTAAACAATCGAAATTCAGGAGAGACTTAAGTGATTGGGAAAAGGGTGAGATATTCAACCTCACCATCAGGCGAGGGAGAAGCAGATCCAGGCAACGAGGCTCACGAGTAGGCTCTCAATCAGGAGATGAAAATTCTCCAAGTGACACTGAGAGAATGAGAGGGGTGAGTTTTTTAGAACCAGGGGAGGAGGGAGAGAAAACAATAGATACCCACCCACCCTCCAAAAACCCGAAAAACGTGGGAACCAAGCAGACACAAAAACAAAGAGAAAAAGAGAACTCCCAAGTGGGGAACAAAGGGGGCACGAGGACAAGGAGCCAAAAAAGCCAAAGTCAATGATGGGTCATGTAAATACCCTTGGGGGCGACATGAAAATTATTAATTTATCCAAGTTCCCACTAACAACACAACACATCCAGCTGCTACAAAGGGGAATGTCCTTTTCCCCAACTAGCAGTATGGATGAGTTTACGGTGTATAAAGACGTGGCTTTATTTGTGAGGAAAATCTATTTACGCCTCTTATATAGCCATAAAGATATTCAGGCAGAAGAGAAACCAACTGGGGATGACCGGGAATCACTAGACATCCTCAATTCTCTATTAGAAGAAAATGAGGAGATGGAAAGAGGGCAAATCTTTTCTAAGCGAAAGGCCAAAATGAATATCAAATCCCTCAAAATGCCACCTATAGCCAAGAATAAATAACTAAGCCTCTTCTTGGACATGGTAAAAAAAGACCTAAGCTCCCTCCAGTTGGGGGGGGGGGCAAAATTGACCATTTGTCAAAGCAAGAGAGGGTGGCTTTGCGAGAACTACAGTAAGACAATCTTATAGTGATCAAAAGAAGTGACAAAGGTGGGAATGTGGTCATATTAGACGACAAACTGTACGAAGGCGAAGAAGAGTGCCCCCTAGGAGAGAGGGACACATATAGCCTACTTGAGCAGGACCCTTTTCCTGGAATCAAGGTTGCACTTAATGAAAAGTTGAGGTTTGCCAAAGAGGAAGGATTGTTAACCAAAAGGGAGTTTGATTATCTGAAGGTGGAGGACTACAATGTCCCCACCTTTTATATAATCCCGAAGGTACATAAAAACCTAGAGTGCCCCCCGGGACACCCAAATTTGTTGTCCATAAAAGGCCCACTAGATAGAATCGGCTTATACCTGGACCTAATGCTTAAAGACATGGTTACAAGTCTAAAGTCCTACGTCCAGGACACCAGAGATGTTCTGGTCAAAATAAGCGACATAAAAGTCGAGACAGGGATGTGGCTGGTAGGAGTGGATGTTGAATCCCTATATACGTCAATCCCCCATGGATGTGGCCTCAGAGCGGTAGAGGAATACCTGCATGAACATTATTCAGAATGCGGACCTCAAAATGAATTTATATTAGAACTGTTGGAGTTTACACTTAAAAACAATTGTTTTCAATCCCTCAAGAAGTATTACCGGCAGATGAGGGGCACATCCATGGGGGCTTCCTGGGCTCCAGCATATGTCTGCCTCCACTTGGGTAAGTGGGAAGAACATGATGTATATACTACTCAAATGTACCTTGGCCACGTGCATACATGGCTAAGGCACATAGATGACATACTCCTCCTGTGGAAGGGTGACCTTGCAGAATTGAATGACTTCATGGACCTTCTCAATACAAATGACAGGAATATACATTTGACATATACCTATAGCGACAAAAAAATATCCTTCTTGGACCTTTGGGTTTCAATAGAGGGGTACTCCCTAATGACTAGCATGTATAGGAAGGAAACATTGGCTAATACATTATTACAAGCCGACAGCCATCATCCTAGATGGCTAAAAGATGGCATACCAGTGGGTCAATTCCTTCGCTTGAAGCGCAATTGTTCAAGGAAGGAGGATTAGGCAAAAGAAAGCAAAAAACTCTACACAAGATTACGGGAAAGAGGCTATACACATGGCCAATTAAGAAAGGCAAAAAGAAAAGTGGGGCGACGAGATCGGACCGAACTATTGAAACCCAAATCCATGGAGGGAGGGGAAAATATCTGTGAGGGTGCAGGCATTTCTTCTTTTCCCCCCTGAG